>JAYESA010000108.1:457500-524439 GCA_036927795.1 Iris macrosiphon | reverse complement strand
GTTTAAATTAAATTGTTGATATCTACTTTGTTCTGAAATTCATATACCATGATCACCTGAGACTGCCTTGGGTACAGTCAACTGTTATGTTGACATGATATTACAGACTCTCCAACAGCTGAGAGAATATCCTAATATATTCTCCTAGACCCTATCACGAAAATACGCAACATGGTTGCATTTGCATATATGGATGTGAGCTGCGTATTTGATTAGCTACCAGTACGTGTGACCCGCATCACGGATTAGAATAACTCAGGAAATGTACGACTTGACATTTAGTTTCATGGGGATGGAAAAGATAACTAGTGGACGTATGGGACACCCCCTCCAATAATGTTTTATACCTTCGTATCAGAGATGGTCGATTGCAGAGTTCCCTGAGTCGGGGGCATACGACACCTATACTAGCCAGTCGCTACGATTGGTGAATTACGTCAGAACAAAGTAGATATCAACAATTTAATTTAAACAATAACTTGGCAAGGTATACTTGCCTACTCCTTGATATTGTTGATAACCTGATCTCACAGTCAGGTTTGAAGGTGCTGGTGACAGAGGGTCACTGGCTGTGCTGTAGTTGGTTTCTGTTACAACAGATAGTATTTGTGAATATCTTGGTTGCAAATAATAAGTATACATATATACTTATATACATATATATGATATAGATATATATATATAGTATGTATATAGATATAGTATATATATAGCAGTATATATATATAGTATTTAAAGAACAGACAAATGCAGGTAAATAGTAGCAGGGTATATCCACTGCGATAGATATATAATATTATAATATTATCAGGGTGTATCCTCTGATATAATAATAAATATAATAGTCAGGGTATATCCACTGAGATATAATATAGGTAAATTGAAATGACAGTACAGGAATTTAATGCGTATATAAGTGCTGTACTATTCAGCAATTATAATATAAAATAGTATCAGGGTCTATATGTGACCACTGTAAATATACATATAGATAGGCTGTAATATCCAGCATAGTATAATATATAATATTGAATTAAAATGACATTTGCAAGAATTTAAATATAATATATATAATTAAGCTGTATTACCCAGCTGGATATTAATAATAATATATATATACATATAGATAATATGTATATATAATATAAGTGCAGGAATATAAAATAAATAAACCAAAATGCATAGTATATGTATACATATATACTGTGTATTTTCACAGTGAATTATTACATAATATATATTTAGATATATATATTATATACATATATATAATATATATACATATATAACATATATAGTTATATGTATTATATACATATATATATATATACATAGTTATATTTATATATGTAAATATACATATATAAATATATAGTATACATATATAAATATACACATATATATATATAATATAGTAATATACATGTATATAGTATAATATACTGTATTTATATAGTATAATAATATAATACATGTATATAAATATACATATATATATCATATATATACATATATATACAGTATACATATACATATACCTATATACGTATATACATAGGTTTATAGGGTTAGGGTTTATACCTACTGGCAAGGGGGGTCCCACACGGTGTCGCCGACGGGAGGACGGCGGCGGAGCTGGCCGGAGGCGGCCGGAGGCGGCCGGAGGAAGGAGAACAGCAACAGCAGCTGTTAGCAGCAGCAGTAGCAGCACAGTGGAGTGCGGGGGCTGCCGGCGGCGGAGGAGCGGCGGGGGTGGCCGGGCAGGTGGTGGGTTCGGCAGAGGGGAGGACGGCGGTCAGTTTGGTGATGGTGGCGGAGCTCCACGACGGTGGTGGTGGCGGCTAAGGGCGTCGGGGATGAAGGTGGCAGCAGCTATGGTTAGGGGGTGGTGGCTGCTGCGGGGGCTAGGGCGGCCGGAGGCGGTGTCGTGGGGGGGGTGAGGTGGTGGTGGTAGGTAGGGGAGCTCGGGGCGAGTCGAGTGGGGGTGGTGGTGGCGGTGCACGGTGGCCGGAGGCGGCGGGGGAGGTGGCTCGGGTGGTGGTGGCTGTGGGTAGCAGTGAGGGAGTGGGGTGTTTGTGGAGGCTGTGGCCGGCGGAGCAGGGTGGCTCAGGCGGCGGGGCTTGGCCGGAGGGAAGAGGGGAGGGTGGCGAAGGGTTGGGCAGGGTTTGGCCGGAGACGGTGGTCGGAGACGGCGGCTGTGAGGGTTTGAAGAGTGGGGGGGTCGGGTTTATATAGGTTTAGGGCCAATGGCAATTTTGTAAATAAGGTAAAGTTTGAGGGTATTTTGGTAAATCTGGATTTTTGGGATATTTCCAGCAGATTTTTCTGGAAGTTATGGGTGGGTCCCACTCACCTATGGTCTAGCCAATAGGATTTGGCCACCTAGCATGCAATTTTGCATATAAACCTCTAACTTTTCAATAATTGCAAAAATACATAAAATTTGTATTTTGCGTAATTTCGCAATTTACCAACTTTCAGATACTGATTTCCCGTAATTCTGAATTGTACAAAAATAAGAGAAATAGCTGGGGAAAATATTTTGGACAGTGTGGGGTGAGTCTGGGCAGAGGCAGGGTCTGATTCTGCAGGTGATACGGTCATCGTATTTATTATTTAATAAATACTGCGCACGGTGTTTACTATTTATTTTGAGGCTGTTAGGGTCATAATCTTTCTACGGTGTCAATACGATAATTGTAATACAATTAGAGTAGAATATTATCGTATTTTTGGTTGGGCAAAACAGGTGTCTATTGGTCCTCAAATCACTAGGGTACAGAGGTGGATAAAGAGCAGAAATTTAAATAGAAAATAAATAAAATGAAGCACCAACAAGGTTTCTGGAAGTTGCTAAAAATACAGAAAAGTAGTCTAATAAGTCTAGGGCAGGTATGTGAAATTTGTTTAGGGTTAACAGCTAGTGTGATGCCCTAATCAATTGTGTAATGAACAGGTGCACAATCAATATTTAATAAATAAAATTAAAAAAAATTGTCATAAATCTAATTAATCAAAACTAATCCTAAATTACTAAATTCTGGTCGAGGGAGTTTACAATCTACCCTCCTTAGAATATTTCGTCCTCGAAATAAAAACAACCATATAATGAGAAAGAAAAATTAATTAAGGACATAAGATGATTAAGAAATTTTTTTTTTTTTATTTGAAATATTGGACATACCCTGGTTTGGAAATAGGTGAGGATAACGCTGTCGAATATCCTCTTCCCATTCCCAGGTGGATTCACCTGGTGCATGATGTCTCCATGTAATACGAACAAGAGGAATAGTCTGACCTCGCAGCACTTTCTCGCTACGGTCCAGGATCTCTACAGGCTCCTCCTGGTACGATAAGCTCGGCCCGATGGTGATCTCTGAGTAGTCTAGCACATGACTCGGGTCTGGAATGTACCTCCTCAGCTGAGATACGTGGAAGACGTCATGTACTCCTTCCAAGGTCTGAGGTAGAGCTAGCCTGTAAGCAACTTCTCCGACGCGATCTAGCACATCGAAGGGTCCAATGTACCTTGGACTTAGCTTCCCTCTTCCTCCAAATCTGATAGTTCCTCTAGTAGGTGAGATCTTTAGGAACACATGCTCCCCTACTTGGAACTCTAGAGGTTGTCGGTGAATGTTGGCCCAGTGCTTCTGCCTGTCTTGTGCAGCTCGTAGGTGTCCCTGGATCTTCTTTACTTTCTCCACCGTACGAATAATCAGTTCTGGCCCCAGAATCTGTCTCTTGCCAATATCACTCCAGCATACTGGGGAACGGCATTTCCTTTCATACAAAGCTTCAAAGGGAGCCATTTGGATGCTCGCTTGATAGCTGTTGTTGTAGGAAAATTCCACCAGATGTAAGTGATCTTCCCATGATCCGCTGAAATCAAGCATGCAGGCTCTCAGCATATCTTCAAGTGTCTGGATGGTGCGTTCTGATTGGACATCTGTTTGTGGGTGATACGAGGTACTGAACTTAAGCCGGGGTACCAAGACTTTCTTGCATACTTCGCCAGAAGTAAGATGTAAATCTCGTATCTCTGTCAGATACTATGCTGACTGGCACTCCATGCAGACGTACTATCTCCTTCATGTACATATCTGCCAAGACTTCTGTAGATTGTCCAACTCTAAAAGGTAGGAATGAGCAGCCTTTGTGAGTCTATCTACGATTACCCATACAGCATTATGACCACTAGGACTTCTTGGGAAGCCCGTAACAAAGTCCATCGTAATGTGTTTCCATTTCCACTCAGGTATTGGGAGGGGTTGAAGTAGACCGGCAGATCTCTGATGCTCAGCCTTAACTTGCTGACACACCAGGCATTTGGCCACAAAGCGTGCTATCTCCCGCTTCATTCCATGCCACCAGTAATATTGTCGCAGATCTCTGTACATCTTTGTGCCTCCTGGATGTATAGAGTAGGTTGAGCTATGAGCTTCTGACATAAGCTCATTACGAAGTTCTCCATTTGGAACATAAAGACGATCACCACATCTTAGAGTCCCATCTTCGTGTATGCGACATCCTTTCTGAATTCCAGCCTCTGTTCTTTGTCGAAGCCTCTGAAATCTTGCATCTGTTGGTAGAGCAGCTTTGATTCTTTCTACCAAAGTTGATTGCAGCTGATAGTTTGATAATTGGCCGTCAAGTCCTGGCATAATGACCTCTATTCCCAAATTTTCTAGATCTCTCAGAAGACCTGGTTGGGTGATCATAAAGAATGCCGAGGGTCTTCTGCTTAGAGCATCTGCCACCACATTAGCTTTCCCTGGATGGTACTGTAGATCAATTTTGAAATTCGCCATCACTTCGAGCCATCGTCTTTGTCTCAGATTTAGGTCCTTCTGGGTGTAGACGTACTTCAGACTTTTATGATCGGTGAATATCTCCACTCGTTCGCCATATAGATAGTGTCTCCATAGCTTCAGGGCGAAGATGACTGCGGCAAGCTCCAGGTCGTGAGTGGGGTAATTCTTCTCATGAGTCCTCAACTGCCTTGAGGCATAAGCTACAACTTTCCATGTTGCATTAAGATACAACCAAATCCTTTTCCGGATGCATCACTATATATGACAAAACTCCGATCCAGATGGTATAGTTAAGATGGGAGCTGTAGTCAGACTCTTCTTCAAGTCATCAAAAGCTGTCTGGCAATCTTCAGTCCATATGAACTCCTGCTCTTTGCGGGTAAGACGAGTAATCGGCTCCGCGATTCTTGTAAAGTTTTCTACGAATCGTCGGTAATATCCGGCAAGTCCTAGAAAGCTTCTCACCTCTGAGACGTTGGTCGGGGTTGGCCACGTCTCAACAGATGAGATCTTTGCTGGGTCTACCGAGATGCCTTCTCCGGTGATAACGTGTCCAAGAAATGCGACACGGTCAAGAAAGAATTCACACTTACTCATCTTAGCATAAAGGCTCTCCCGTCTCAGCGTCTCTAATACCAACCTTAAGTGCTCTTCATGCTCCTCATGGCTCTTTGAATACACTAGAATGTCGTCGATGAAGACTACCATGAACTGGTCCAGATATTGGTGGAAGACTCTGTTCATCAGGTTCATGAATACGGCAGGTGCATTAGTTAGTCCAAAAGGCATCACCAGGAACTCGTAATGACCATAACGAGTCCTGAATGCTGTCTTTGGAATATCTTCCCTCCGTACCTTGACCTAATGATAACCTGATCTCAAGTCTATCTTTGAGAATACCACAGCTCCTATTAGTTGATCGAACAGGTCATCAATTCTCGGCAAGGGGTACTTGTTTTTTATTGTCAGAGCGTTGAGGGCTCTGTAATCAATGCACATACGATATGTTCCGTCCTTCTTTGGTACAAACAATACTGGTGCTCCCCAGGGTGATGCACTAGGACGAACAAATCCCTTGATCTGTAGTTCCTCCAGTTGAAGCTTCAGCTCGTCAAGCTCCTTCTTCGCCAGTCGGTATACATTGGAGGATACTGGTGCAGCTCCGGGTATCAGCTCAATAATGAACTCTACTTCTCTGTCAGGCGGTAGGCCTGGCAATTCTTCTGGAAATACGTCCTCGAACTCTGCTATAATTGAGGGAAGTGCTGTCTCCATCACCATGTAAGCTCTAGGAGTCTGGCCTACTCCTTGCTCAATGGTTCCTCGGATATATTCGAACTCTGGGTGATCTGGGGATCTAAAGATAACACTACCCCTTCGACAGTCTAGGATAGCATTGTTCTAGATTAGCCAGTCCATGCCTAAGACAACGTCAAAATTTGGCATTGGAAGTACCAAAAATCGCGCTCTTAGTCCTCTACTACAAACAACTACCGGACAGGTTTCGATAATGTTGGTAACTGGAACAATACCTCCTCCAGTAAGTATTTTCCAACACTTGGGTAGCGGGGAAGTGGATAGCTTGTGCATGGCTACGAAACTACTAGATATGAAAGACAAAGTAGCCCCAGAATCGAATAATACAGTTGCAGGTAATGATGCAACTAAAATGGTACCTGTTATAGTTTCCCCTTCAGGCTCTTCTGCAACGGCAGCTAACGCAAAGGCTTGTCCGTGCCTTTGTCCTCCGGTTTGTTGTCTGGCCTTGAACTGGCCTTCTGAGTAGGCAGAGGTGCTCCTCTCTGATATCCTCCTGATGTAGAGGGAAGCATTTTCTGAGCTTGGGCTCCTGGCTTCTGCCCTTGCTGTGGTGCTGCATCTCTGTGTTGTAGGCAGTCTTTGGCCATATGATTTTTAGCTCCACATAACAGGCATAATCCCAGCTTCTTTCTACAGTCATTGGCAAAATGCCCCTTCTTACCACAAAAGTGACAAGTAGGGAGCTCCTTCTTCTGGTAAGGCCCCGTCGTCTGCTGCGTCTGATATTGAGGACGACGTATAGGTCCTCCTGCTCCGTGCTGATTCTTGGCCGGGAAAGTTGGATTTGAGCGTCTGGCTCCTCGGCCATTGGCTTCTTGCTCCCTGGCTTCTGTAAGAACCTCGTTGTAGGAGATTCTCGACTGCGTTGTTGTGTACCTCTGGAGTTCGTAGTTAAGGCCATGGTGGAATCTTTTAGCCTTCTTCAGCTCGTTCGGAATCAGATTAGCACCGAAATGACTTAGTCTGCTAAACTCCGCGTCGTAGGCATCTACCGTCATGTTTTTCTGCTCCAGGTGCAGGAACTGGGAGTATAGGGCATTCTGGACTGTCGCTGGAAAGTACTTGGCGTTGAAATGCTCCAAGAATTGTTGCCAAGTTTGGTCTTTTCTGACGCTGCGCTCTATGGATTCCCACCAGTGATGGGCGTTGCCAAGAAGTTGGCCCCTCACAGCGGTCATCCATAGGTCGGGAGTGAGTTGCGATCCTTCTAGTAGCATTTCGGTGTTGGAGATCCAATCGGAGATCTCTTCAGGAGTCTCGTTGCCTTTGAAATCTCTCGGGCTCATTTGACGGAAGCCCCGAACTGTGCCCGCTGGTTGGACAGGTACTGGTGTCGGAGTAGTAGTTCTCTCCAAAGCCGTCATTAACGTTTGTCACAGAGCTTCAGTTTTGCTGCCACTGAGACTGTCTCAGGGCCTCAGTTTGTTGCCACTGGTTCTGCAACATAGTCTGGAGAAACTACAACATTTGAGGTTGACCCTCAAGTTGTGGCATCAGGATAGGCAAGGCTGGAGGTGGAGACAAAGGTGTCTCTGCCTGTGGTATTGGTGTCGTCTCCTGGCCAGAATTCTGGTGATTGGACGGAGTTCCTTGGGCACTTGGCGAAGGGTCTGTTGCTTGGTCAGCCCCATTATTCGTAAGTTTCCCGGGTATGTCCATATTTCTGAGGAAAATAGGATAATTAGAAAACACAAAGGAGATAAATAATGATAATCCAGCAAGATGCAATAATACAAATTTTAAAGATGGTGTCAGTGTGGATGAGACCTAATATTCCTATCCTATTGCAGGCATTGCTGGGCATGTCATCATACCACTAGCAAATAAAACTAGACCGGCATGGGCCACCACTAAAACTATGTCACGCCCTAGTTCCAAAATGTCAGAAACTAGGCCACGTGTCACTGGCCAGCTGACACGTCACTAAGGGCTTAATCCATTTTGAATGGACCCAAAGAAACGTGCTACGCTGTCCTAAAATACTACAAATATAACACAGTCAAATCTATCTCATCCACAAGAAAATGTCAGAAAAGCAAGTGCTGAATATATATAATCTGAGTCTGATACAGTACAGAACTGGTGAGAATACAAGCCTACTACAAAAACTGATAATAGCGCAGAAAAATCAGATAGACTAAGTAGCGTCTATCTGAGCAAAACATCTCCATCTCCAGGTAGCAGCATCTAGGGTCAAGCCTACTCTGAGGGTGTCTCCTCGAGCTCCTCCTCGGTAGCACATCTGGCCTCCTGATCAGGCCCGTACACTGTGGGGTAGAAAGTCTCGTCTAGATCTGGCAGGGAACCAGGTCCTCAGTGGGACATAACAAGATACAGGAAATGACATGCCATGTATGTAAATACTGAATAAAGAAAATAAATACAGGGTGCTAACCATACTAAGTGAAAATGCAAGTAAAGATCCAGTAGTACGCATGGGAATGTGTGGCTAGACATACGCTGACGTAATTCACCAATCGTGGCGACTGGCTAGTATAGGTGTCGTATGCCCCCGACTCAGGGAACTCTGCAATCGACCATCTCTGATACAAAGGTATAAAACATTATTGGAGGGGGTGTCCCATACGTCCACTAGTTATCTTTCCCATCCCCATGAAACTAAATGTCAAGTCGTACATTTCCTGAGTTATTCTAATCCGTGATGCGGGTCACACGTACTGGTAGCTAATCAAATACGTAGCTCACATCTATATATGCAAATGCAACCATGTTACGTGTTTTCGGGATAGGGTCTAGGAGAATATATTAGGATATTCTCTCAGCTGTTGGAGAGTCTGTAATATCATGTCAACATAACAGTTGACTGTACCCAAGGCAGTCTCAGGTGATCATGGTATATGAATTTCAGAACAAAATAGATATCAACAATTTAATTTAAACAATAACTTGGCAAGGTATACTTGCCTACTCTTTGATATTGTTGATAACCTGATCTCACAGTCAGGTTTGAAGGTGCTGGTGATAGGGGGTCACTGGCTGTGCTGTAGTTGGTTTCTGTTACAACAGATAGTGTTTGTGAATATCTTGGTTGCAAATAATAAGTATACATCTATACTTATATACATATATATGATATAGATATATATATATATATAGTATGTATATAGATATAGTATATATATAGCAGTATATATATAGTATTTAAAGAACAGACAAATGCAGGTAAATAGTAGCAGGGTATATCCACTGCGATAGATATATAATATTATAATATTATCAGGGTGTATCCTCTGATATAATAATAAATATAATAGTCAGGGTATATCCACTGAGATATAATATAGGTAAATTGAAATGACAGTACAGGAATTTAATGCGTATATAAGTGCTGTACTATTCAGCAATTATAATATAAAATAGTATCAGGGTCTATATGTGACCACTGTAAATATACATATAGATAGGCTGTAATATCCAGCATAGTATAATATATAATATTGAATTAAAATGACATTTGCAAGAATTTAAATATAATATATATAATTAAGCTGTATTACCCAGCTGGATATTAATAATAATATATATATACATATAGATAATATGTATATATAATATATGTGCAGGAATATAAAATAAATAAACCAAAATGCATAGTATATGTATACATATATACTGTGTATTTTCACAGTGAATTATTACATAATATATATTTAGATATATATATTATATACATATATATAATATATATACATATATAACATATATAGTTATATGTATTATATACATATATATATACATAGTTATATTTATATATGTAAATATACATATATAAATATATAGTATACATATATAAATATACACATATATATATATAATATAGTAATATACATGTATATAGTATAATATACTATATTTATATAGTATAATAATATAATACATGTATATAAATATACATATATATATCATATATATATATATATATATATATATATATATATATATATATATATATATATATATATATATATATATATATATATATATATACATATACATATACATATACATATACCTATATACGTATATACATAGGTTTATAGGGTTAGGGTTTATACCTACTGGCAAGGGGGGTCCCACACGGTGTCGCCGGCGGGAGGACGGCGGCGTAGCTGGCCGGAGGCGGCCGGAGGAAGGAGAACAGCAACAGCAGCTGTTAGCAGCAGCAGTAGCAACAGTGGAGTGCGGGGGCTGCCGGCGGCGGAGGAGCGGCGGGGGTGGCCGGGCAGGTGGTGGGTTCAGCAGAGGGGAGGACGGCGGTCAGTTTGGTGATGGTGGCGGAGCTCCACGACGGTGGTGGTGGCGGCTAGGGGCGTCGGGGATGAAGGTGGCAGCAGCTATGGTTAGGGGGTGGTGGCTGCTGCGGGGGCTAGGGCGGCCGGAGGCGGTGTCGTGGGGGGGTGAGGTAGTGGTGGTAGGTAGGGGAGGTCGGGACGAGTCGAGTGGGGGTGGTGGTGGCGGTGCACGGTGGCCGGAGGCGGCGGGGGAGGTGGCTCGGGTGGTGGTGGCTGTGGGTAGCAGTGAGGGAGTGGGGTGTTTGTGGAGGCTGTGGCCGGCGGAGCAGGGTGGCTCAGGCGGCGGGGCTTGGCCGGAGGGAAGAGGGGAGGGTGGC
Source organism: Iris macrosiphon (assembly GCA_036927795.1). Classification (NCBI taxonomy): domain Eukaryota; kingdom Viridiplantae; phylum Streptophyta; class Magnoliopsida; order Asparagales; family Iridaceae; genus Iris; species Iris macrosiphon. The sequence goes on along the minus strand of JAYESA010000108.1, from coordinate 513,678 downwards.
GAAGGGTTGGGCAGGGTTTGGCCGGAGACGGTATTCGGAGACGGCGGCTGTGAGGGTTTGAAGAGTGGGGGGGGTCGGGTTTATATAGGTTTAGGGCCAATGGCAATTTTGTAAATAAGGTGAAGTTTGAGGGTATTTTGGTAAATCTAGATTTTTGGGATATTTCCAGCAGATTTTTCTGGAAGTTATGGGTGGGTCCCACTCACCTATGGTCTAGCCAATAGGATTTGGCCACCTAGCATGCAATTTTGCATATAAACCCCTAACTTTTCAATAATTGCAAAAATGCATAAAATTTATATTTTGCGTAATTTCGTAATTTACCAAATTTCAGATACTGATTTCCCGTAATTCTGAATTGTACAAAAATGAGGGAAATAGCTGGGGAAAATATTTTGGACAGTGTGGGGTGAGTCTGGGCAGGGGCAGGGTCTGATTCTGCAGGTGATACGATCATCGTATTTATTATTTAATAAATACTGCGCACGGTGTTTACTATTTATTTTGAGGCTGTTAGGGTCATAATCTTTCTACGGTGTCAACACGATAATTGTAATACAATTAGAGTAGAATATTATCGTATTTTTGGTTGGGCAAAACAGGTGTCTATTGGTCCTCAAATCACTAGGGTACAGAGGTGGGTAAAGAGCAGAAATTTAAATAGGAAATAAATAAAATGAAGCACCAACAAGGTTTCTGAAAGTTGCTAAAAATACAGAAAATGTAGTCTAACAAGTCTAGGGCAGGTATGTGAAATTTGTTTAGGGTTAACAGCTAGTGTGATGCCCTAATCAATTGTGTAATGAACAGGTGCACAACCAATATTTAATAAATAAAATTAAAAAAATTGTCATAAATCTAATTAATCAAAACTAATCCTAAATTACTAAATTCTGGTCGAGGGAGTTTACACCTAATCACTCCAACTAACTAATTAGAATATAAATAACTACTCTAAACCAATAAAAAAGTCTGACAAGGGTGTTTGTTGGGTCTGACAAGGGTCCACTAGGGTCTGACATGGGTCCAGATTAGCCAAAACCCTAAAATAACTAATAAAAATAAATACATGCATCTAATTAAATATTAATACAAATATTTACGATCAATACACAATTTACCAAATTAAAATTAAAAAAAATATCTGCCCTGGAAATGGGGTAGTGACAGTATCACAAGCATATCATAAAATGAGTGTGATACGGGTGCGGTGCACTCCATATATTTGTTTCATTGTATTGAGATTCAATTTGCCATGGTAATAGCTATTAGAATGATATATTTATAATAAATTGTCTGATATATATATATATATATATATATATATATATATATATATATATATATATCGCATACTAACAAATACTATATAAATTAGAAACCATGCAATATATATATATATATATATAAGTTCATATCTTCATGTACTTGATCTATACTAGGTGCATTATATATATATATATATATATATATATATATATATATATATATATATATATCGCATACTAACAAATACTATATAAATTAGAAACCATGCAATATATATATATATATATAAGTTCATATCTTCATGTACTTGATCTATACTAGGTGCATTATATATATATGCTATGTATATAGGAGTTGGAAGAATATGTTGGACTATTTTGAAGAGTGTACATAGTGTATACACTGTTGTGGTTCAATTCTTAGGACTGTTGGAGTGTGAGGGACTGTGTGTGTAGGTTAGGGTAGTAGTCCATCAGGTTGCTGCCTGGGTTTATGGCAGCATGTAGGTTGGGGTTGCAACACACTGTAGAGTTGTAAGTGTTTGTGAGGCTAAGTATTAGTAGTTGTATATATGTGTATGTTTTGATATATATTCATGTATGTGTGTGTGTGTGTGTGTGTGTGTGTGTGTGTGTGTGTGTGTATGTGTGTGTGTGTCTTAGTGTTTGAGTGAGTGATTGAGTGTGTTCATTGAGAGAGGGGTCGGGATACAATTGTTTCAGTATTTTTTCAGTAAGCTCAACTGAAACAGCAAGAAGAGCAACACCATTCCCAGCAAGAGCAAACTGTGCAGCAACTTTAGCTAGCATGCAGCAGGTAGCCAACAGCAAGTACAAACAGGCAACATGCAGTGGCAGCAACTGCTACAGCAGCAGCAGCGAGCACTGCAGCAGCATGCAGTAAGCCTCATGCTGAACAATAAAGCATTAAAGTGCAGTATCAGTAAACTGCACAGCAACAGCAACTGCATGTCCCAGCAGCTAGCAACATCATCAAAGCAAGTACCATCAGCTGAATGCAAGAAACGGAGAGCAACTGCAACTATCAAATGCAGCAGCAACCTCCAACAACAAGTCAAGGCAGTAGCAGCCAACTGCAGCAGTCATGGAGGAACTCTCAGTTGCAGGTGTTTCAGTCTAAGCAAGTGCACTGATGAACCTTTCTGCACACTGGTTTGGGGAGCTCGAGTATGGGCACTGCAGTGCAGTTGGATGAATTTGAGGGCAATATGCCAGGTTGAGGGACGAGTTAAACTAGGACTGTGAGATGGTTCAAGAGTGTTTTGGCTGTGGTGAGTGTGAAGGTGATCGAGCTTAGTGTTGATGATGGTAGTAATAGCAGTGGTGGTATTTACTGTTGAGGTAAGATCGGGTATGCAGAGAGTATCAGCAGTGAGGTGAGGCTCAAGGTAGTGTAGGATAGGGTAATTGGGCTGCTGTGGTGCACTACGCCATGGTGCCTACACTGCAGTTAGTAGCAAGTACATGGAGGATGGAGTATCAGCTAAGGGTTATGATACTAAGGCAGTGGTGATACCAAGGTCAGTTGAGAACTATAAGTATAGTTAGGATACTATGTATGATACTAAATATAAGCTATGATACTAGTACAATATGTTAGATAGTAATGTATATGAGAGATAAATATTAAGGTATGATTTAGTTAGTTTTATTAGTGGTTTAGTTAGTTATTGTTAAGTCTCGTTAGTAGTTCATAATAGTGTAGTAGTAAGTACACTGTTAAGTAGTTGTCTACATATATATTGCTATAGTTAGATATATATGTACATACTTGTTAGACTAAGTAGCTATATGTAGGTATGTATATATGTATATAAGTATTGTATGTTAGGTAGTTAGTAGTATTTTAATAGTTTAGTTAATGTTAGTATATAGTTAGTGTATTGGTAGTGAGCTATATATTAGGATTTGAATTACCTTGTGATACCAAGGTAATGTCAAGGTATTGGTCGATACTCGAGGTATTGGGTTTGAGTATCAAGATAGGTGTATAGGTAGTGAGATACGCATTGGTTCAAAGCCAAGGTATCCGCTTTGCATTAGTTAGCTAAGAGTACTATATGTATTGACTTGTACATATATATATATATACATTAGTATTTTCATATCTAAAAACTTGCGTATCCTATGATACGATGCTTGGGTTGTATCATAGTATCTTAGCATAGCTAGTGTGGCCTAGTTACATAGTGTATGGACCTAATATCCTAAAGTTAGACTCATACAAGTTAGAAATAGCTAGTTTGACCAAGTTTGACTAGTTTGACCTAGAGTTGACCTAGTTTGACTGTTTTAACTTATAAATGACTTTATGACCTAGAATTGAACTAGTTTAACTCATTATTATTCTAAAATCTTGTATTAATGTAATATTCCATATATAGGTCTGTGTGACACCAGTTAGGACACAGTTTGACATTCATTGCTCTAAACCACAGGCAAGTATATTTTTTTATAGTTTTTATTATTTGATAATTACTATAATGTATGTATTTAAAAATATTTTGCATGACTCTTGACACATTGGTACACAGACTAGTATACACATGGATCAGTCAAGGGATATTATTTATTGTTTTATTGTTCCTCGTGTTCTTATATGGTTAAAAGACAATATTTAATATTAGATAATGTTCAATGTTTAATATTTATAATGCCTTGAGTATCTTGTATCGTAACGTGTCATAGTTGGATCCATTGTACTAGTCGGGAGAAAGGGGAAGTGTTAGCTAGATATGTGATCAAATCCTAGACAATGTTCAATGTTCAATGTTCAATGTTTAACTTGGACAATGTTTATCCAACGTTAATTAGACAATGTTAAACCCAAGCCGATTACACATCTGACTAGTATTTCAATCACTTAGTATAGTTACAGTTCTTTACCACATTCTATTTTTATTGTCTTGTTCTATTTTATCGTGATCAGTGTATACCATATTGCTCTTGTTTACCTGTTTCTTCTACCATAGTATGATATTGTTCATTGTTTCTCGTCTTGTATTATATTCTTTATTTCTGTTTATAGTCATTATCAATTAATTGAAACTGCTATTGGGTTATACTTCACTCCAATCCTGACTGGATATATTTTTCAGATGAATGGTTATTGAGAATGTGTCCCACTTACTACGGTCCAACAAATGAAGTGTCACCTGAGGATGTAGTACCAGATACTAAGGCCATTTAGATTTTCCTATCTTTTAGTAGTTGTTTCAAGTTAGACATTGGATTGTATTATTATTTTGAGATCTTGAGTTGTGTTTAGATGTTGAGTTGGACCTGTGATGTATTGAGACTTGTATTTCTTTTTTTTTTATTCCATATCGTGCTTACATCTTCCTTTAATTTTTATATGTGATTGAGTATTGACTACCCTTTATTATATCATCATATTGTTCCTCCATTTGGAGTGGAGATGGCATGACTGGTATTATATATATTGTGTGAGATGTTAGATAGTATAGAAGACAGAGACAGCATTCTACCGCTGATGCTGTAGCATAGGCTGGACGTACCCACGTACTCGTGCTCCTACACCGGGTGCGGGTCATGACAATAGATTTTTCTATACGCCAACTAATCACTGTTGCATGGATGACTCGGCCACATGCGTGCCTGGGTCGCATTGTTGACTCGGCCGCATGCGTTCCTAGATCGCATGGATTCCTAGGCAACATGGCAGAGTCGGCCGTATGCGTGTCTAAGCCATATGGATGACTCGGCCAGTTGTTTGGCCTGGCCGTATGGCTAACTCGGCCGCTTGTTTGGTGTAGCTGCATAAGCATATCGCTTTAGAATATTACTCTGATCTAACGCTTTTGTGGTTTCTGTAGTGACTTTGCCTACCACTCCTTCTAGCAAACAGGTCCTCGGGCACCGCCCGCTACCCTTGAACATGAATCTCGGGGTCCTTGTTGTAGCCATCCAAAAACAAGTTGACAAAGATCTTTCGTCCGAGCGACAAGAAAATATCGTCGAGTAGACTCACTCTTTCTTGTTGATTCAAATCAACTCGGAGGAGATCCCTGCTAAAGACGAAAAAAATTTCTTCAAGAAGTCGTACTTCTTGTTCGGTGATGCACTGGAGCCTTCCCAGTCCGAGATGGGGATGACCAGGGAGAACTGGCAGGACGGAGATAACTTTTCCTTCTTTCGAGCGTCACATGCCTCTGTCAGACCTGAAGGTGAAGATGGGTCCAAGGCAGATGGACTGGAACTTAACCCCTGAGCCTCAGGGGGGCCTCCTTGGTAATGTCCAATATTGGACCGGAAAGAACAATGAGGAGTTTTATAGCACGAAGGAGTCACCTTCGTACTCCTTGTTAGGACTGAAGCATGGTCTCGTCGGCAGTGACCTTGGGCCGAACCTCAGCGTATATGTGATGGGCACCTTCCTGCACCAAGTTGATAAGAAGGGAACCTACCCCACTAGACAGTTGTGGGCTCTCAGCTAGGCGCATTACAATGCCTCATGGTGCCGCCTGACCCAGTGGATCTTAAAGAAATACGAGCGGGAACTCAGAGCCGTCGATTTGTTCTATGTCGTGAGGGGTACTTGTTATGGCTTGGAGGTGAACCGCCCTTTGTTTGTCGCCCTAATGGAGCTGTACAACCTTCGTACGGGGACTTTCTTCACGTCCGACGGCGATATGGGAATGGCTTTACATGAGATGCATGCCATCTCAAAACTCCCTTGGGGTGATGAACCCTATGAAGTGTGTACCCCGAGCAATGAAAAGCTCAGGAAATTGGAAGTAGAGGACCCCGAGATCTTGAAGATGTACCAAGAGTTGCTATGCCATCACGGCATATGCCAGAAGTCTTCGAAGAAGAAGAAGAAGTATACTGAGGGGTCATCTTCTCACATTATGACTTGGACTCGCCACCTCTTTTCGGAGCCGAAGAAGTCTAATAGAGTTCATGTTCGGACGCCGCAGTCCAGACAGAAAGTGGCTGACTCTATCCACGCACTGAAGGACTTGGTCGTCGAGGGTTGTAAACCCCCTGCCCCAAATTTCTTATTTTCCAACTTTAATTATATATTCAATCTTTATTTTATATTTAATGCAATATATTATAGTGAAGTTTAAAATCAAATAATAGTTATTAAGGTCATTTTATTTAAAATATTCGAATTTTCTAGTAAATTTTCTATATTATATAGGTTATACTTTTATATGTGATAGGAACAACAAATAATCTTATGTTCATACATTATTATTTATTTAATCTATAATTTTGTGGTATTCTAATAGATAAAATAATCTAACTTAAAAGTACATAATCTGAGTAGGTATATATAAACGTGTGTTAATCTGTTGGCTTGGTATTATTGGATATTTTAAATATATATATTCCATCAGTGATATTTTACTATATAAATCTTTTAATATTTGTTAGATTAGGATGCCATCTGATAGGTATAATCAGATATATAGGGAGAATATATCTAATATATATATAAATTATATTAGGATTACTTTGTTGTTATCATTTCAATGGCCAATCTATTCTCTATAAATAATTTCTAGGTGATGCTCCTCTGTTGCTAGTTTGTCTTCTCTATATCCATAAGAAAGAAACCAACCAAAACTATACTATTTCCCTAGCACTAAAGCCTCCCCATGTTTGACGCAAGGCATACCACCTAACCTTATATTATTCCCCCAATCTCGGTCAGCCCGTTTAATCTGCCAATTGACGAAACAACCACCATGTCTACGTCCTCGAGACCTCACCACTCGTCGAAACTTCTGGACATCACAGAGGAATATTCCAACGCATCCTCGCATCCTCGTCTCGCCGGGAACTCACACTCGAACCCGTACGCGTCGTTATTCTGACGTGAACTCCGAAATCCACGCGTGTGATTCTCTCGATACTTTTTCGTCGACCGTACACCATCGCGGTTGATCCCACGCACAAGTACAGTCGGCCCCAGCACTATCGCATGTACTTCCTCATCGTTACTAGTGTGCATATGCGCGACCAATCACCGTTGATTCCAGACAGCGCCTCCTCGAATTCTAAAAATGCCAAGTATGCATGTCGCAGTTGGCCTTTGTGTCTTATCTTCAACGTGGGTTTCCGACACTTTATTCGGTCGAACCCTGATGCCCACTCCGCGGTTGGAAGCCTTTCCGCTCATGTCTCATGTGACAAATTTTTTATTGCCAACCTATAGGAAAGAAGAAGGAGAACTATAGTAAAGAATTCATTCATTCATATAAACAAAAAAATGACAAAGAGGCGAGATCCGTTGGTGTTATTCTTAATAAAGAAGAAAGCATGGAGAGTTCATCTTCATGTGCAAAAGTGTTTATGAATTTTTTTGTATAGGCCCCTAAAGCCAAAGGTAATTACAAACTTCACCTTAAAGCTTATTATATTACGAATCCTATATTATTGATTAGATTAAATTAAATTGCAACTATATGTTATTTAGGTTCCCTTAAATTTTTGTGAACTCTCGGTATAGGTTCTTTATACCGTCAATTACGAAAATTCAATCTCGGACTCAGGCAAGTATACCTTGTTCGAATTGTACAGTATTTAATTACATGCTTTACTTTTCAGTTATTATTTTCTTGCCATATATAGTTTCCTTGTCATATTTAATTTATCACATGCTACTCTAGTCTTACTTTCTCATTTTACATGCATGTACTTTATTTATTTTTCATGTATCTTTACTTGTTCATGGTCATATTGTGATGGTATCTGCTTAGCCCTACGCGTTCGTTCCCTTGACTTGACTCATACCACTTAGGTGAGATTGAGTTCTAGTTATTGGCCTATGTTCCTCTATGACCGAGGGTGTCCGATGGCATTGCGTTAATAGAGACTTGCCTCCATCTCTAGGGCGGGGAGTGTCCCATGGAATTACAGTATTAGAGACTTGTTATTTCATCGATAGTAGAGGTTGTCTTCCATCTTTAGGACCGGGAGTATCCTATGGCATTAAGGTATTAGAGATGCGTTATTCTGTCAGTATTAGAGATTGTTCTTCTATCTCAAGATTGTGAGCGTCCCATGGCATTACGGTATTGAGATATTATCATACCAGGTGCATCATATGGTGTGATGGTATATTGATTTCTTAATGATTGTACATCAGTTTTTAGTTGTTACTTATATTCCTTTTCTCCTTATCTGCATGTTTAATACTATATATATTTGGTATATTTTTATGTATCTTTTTATGTCCCACTGAGAATCTGGTCCCTTTCCAGGCATTTAGCAGACGAGGTTTACCCACATACGTAAGAACATGGACCCGAGGGTACGACAACATTTGATGGCCCTACAAATGCTTAATTTTATTTTCTTGTCTTTTATTTTTCTTCTAGTAGTGGATTTGTCTCCACCGGATAACTTTTGGACTCTTGCTGTGATTAAATTATTTATATTTACAATTCATCAATATCCATTGTTTAATTTAATTTTTGTGACTTATTTTGCTTAGTATAGCCTAGTTTTGATAGACTTTATTATTCCTTCAAGTATATCGAACATATACGCTAATGGACTAACCATATTGTTCAATCTTGTCACTTATTCTTTATGTGGATTGAGATTTAGTTGACTTACCATATTAGACATGATATCATAGTATAGACAGCATATACGTATTCGAGTTGGGCTGGAGTCCACTTGATACGTAACTGGCATGTTACGTATTCCTAGTCCTAAGTATTTTGGGACTGGGGCGTGACAAGGGTAAGAAAGTTGAGGGCTCCCCGGGGGAAGAGGGTGACTCCTTGACAAGATGAGTGGCCTCGGGGAGGAGCTCAACTATTTTTATATGGATATGCACCAGTTGTCCCCTTTGCCCGTATTGGCGGGGTACTTGATGCTCTGGCTGCGCAACTACGTAGTCCCGGGCGGGTCCGGGACAATAGAAAGGATCATTCGCACATTGATCCTACCTGTCGTGATGTTAGAATTCGGACACAAGCTAGCCCTTCTACCGACCATGGTGTGTTGCATCCATCGTGGCCTCCGTAACTTTGCTGAGGAGGTGGACGACCATCCTGGTAAGGGGCATTTCAATGGGGTCGAGCTTCCTTACCATTATTTGATGGGTTGGCTTCTTCTGTATCACGGGTCTTTGATGAGCTCGGGGACTGACGAGGATATGGTGGTAATTGATGCCTTGATCTGCAGGTATCGGATGATGAAGTGGCGGTACGATATTGTCCCTGCTGGTAGGAGGGAGCTCCCCTTCATGACTGGTTGGACCTTTTATATGTCCGAGCTAGGGTTCACCGCCGATGAAAGGAACGTCCTTCATTATGATGACGAAGTGGCATCTTGAGACTTATTTGAGAGACTCTTTTGCTGGCTCCAAGCCATCCGTCCCTCCCACCTGGTGTATAAGAATAAGGTTACCGTACGTCTTCGTGGAACCTTATCTACCCAGTCGGTTTGCTCGTCAGTTTATCTACACTCAGATTTTATTGGGTCATCCGAGTGCTTCTCTCGAGTTACTATACTGCTGTCGGCACTCAGGTCAGGTTCCAATTGCCAACAGCCGGAGTAGTGCCCTAAATGTTGTACACCGCGACAAAGTATTTTTGCATGATGAATGCTCTGCCGACTAACTCTATCCGGAGAAAAGTTATATCAAAGGCACCATGTTGATGCCTCCGGATGCCAAAGTGCGTAGGACGTCCAAGAAGGACAAGAGAGTGGCCCGGGCCCTGATTGTAGAGCTAGATCCGTCGACCGGGGAAGACACAACGTCTCCGTCTTGACGATCCCTAGCCCGCCAAGCATAAACCAAAGACGGGGACGCATCACGCTCGCTACTCTGAGAGGGCGAAGACGGTTGTGGACCCAGAGCCGGAATCGGCAGCGAAACCAAAGTCCCCTGCGAGAGGGACTGGGAGCAAAGTGGCAGGACCTGCTGCGCCAGCGGCTTCTGAAGCAGATCCATCTTTAGATACTACGGTGGTAATCGTGCCTCCTCTTAGTTTTATTATGCTCGGTCCTTTATATTCTGCTATGTTTGGCGATTTACAGCCACAGGAGAGAGGGGGCCATCCTCGGCGGGCAGCCACTTCGGTAGTTTCTTACGCCGAACCAGAAGAGAAAACCTCTCCGGAGTCTGATGTGGGTGCCTCGAAACCGGTACCTGAGACCTCGGGAGTTCAGGGCTTGGGTACGACTTTCGCGGAGCAGCCTTATACTTATTTGGAGCACATATATATATAAGACATGGAGTCCACCGACCTTTTGCACATGGCCTTGGCTATATTCGACGCATGACTCTATGTGGTGCATATCTGCCTTTAACGTATGGCCTTGGAAGTATTCGGCACATGACTACATTTAGTACATGATCTTGGCTGCCTTTGGCGCATGGATTTGATTGCCCACTGATTGTATTTGGCGTATGGTTGTGCTTAGTTTTTGGTTGTTTGATTGCATGGAGTAGATTTTTTCATGCTTCTACAAGACCTCCTTCAAAGTTTTTGAACTTAATTAAGTTTGGAATACTTAGAATAGAAGCATGGATAATGAAGACGCATGAGTTATTTTGGTGCTTTAGTTGATTGGCGCATCACGTTTATTGGCGTATCTATGTATCTAGCACATAGAATATTCGACACATCATCTTTGTTAGCCCATCTATGTGTCTGGCACATAGGATGTCTGGCGCATAGGTGAGGATGCTAAATTGTTTTTCCTCGAGTCGTGAGCCTGCAGATTCATGGCACATGTCGTGGGGTTGACCAGCTTTTCTATCTTCCCTAGGCATGGGTTCATTCATTAAATTCGAGATTTATTTCGTGGTCTCGGTGCCTAATTTCTCGAGGAGCTTTAATGGCCCTCTTTACCTATAAATAGGAACCGTGGGGGAGAGAGAATCATCTCCTTCTCAAGATACCTTTGCAAAAATCAGACTCATGGAGTCCGGTCGAACGCTTTGTCGAGCCTCTGCCTCGGATGGTCAACCAGTCGGCTGCCACTATTGAAGGTAAAGAGAAAAATCCTTGTCTCCTCTTCTGGAAAACACACAGACACTATCGGACAATCTGTTTTGCATGGGCAAAGAGTCATCAAGAACATGCGAGACAAACCCCATGGCTTGACGCACATAGACGTTGCCAAAAGGCTTCGATATGAAGATACGCTAATCCTACCTGCATTTGAGTATGCCCTACACTGCCCTTGATCAAAACACATCCCCAGTCAGTCCTACTGATATACTGCATACCCGACCCCCCCCCCAACTCTGATTCTCAGTATCAGAGTTAGCTGATACTACTACAGTGTTTTGAACACCACTAAACACTAAATCTTTCCAACCATTAATACATCTATATACTCCTATATATATATATATATATATATATATATATATATATATATACTCACTATCCACAACTTCAAACTGAGTTATATAATATTCTAATGTACCCCCACAATGTTGTGCTCAAAAGATAACATGTCCGATCATCTGAACCTATACACACAAACACAAGAATCACTCATACACACTTATATTACCAAAGAACTTTCCTCACTCAAACACATATGTACACCTCAAATCCTCACTGTACTTCACCACATAATCACATCTCTGTAATAACACACACAGATGAACATCTTTCCCCACATTGCTGTTTGGTAGTATTCCTCTTATAATAGTGTACTTATTGCACCAATACACTATCATAGTGAACTCCCTCCCCTTCTCCACACACAACACAAACCCCCAAATACATATCATAGACATCATAATACAACTAAAGTAACTTTCTACAAAGTAATTGATGAGTAATTACACAAATCACCCAAAATGAATCTGGTATCATATCGTATCTCAAAATACCATGATACGCTTTACTCGTGTCCAATTATGGACACATATCTAGTCCCATAGCATCAATCTAAGTCTAATTAGATCTAATTGGCCTCATGACACATACTTGATGTATCAATCTCGAAATTCTCCCAAAATGGGCATAAATTACCATGTAGAATTCATAATAGAGGTCATATAAACTTAGTTCTTGTTTCTATGGGTAGCCCTAAGCCAAAAAAAAATTCTAATGGTTAAATGCATGAATTAGAGTCTAAATTATAGAGAAGATTTAGAATTTACCTATTGGGAGATAGATTCTCAATAAAATGCTCAATGGACACAATCTTCTTGTCAATTCATCCTCCTTCAAGTGCTTCTTGCAATCCAAGCTCCAATGCTCCTTAGATGATGTAATTAAGAGAGGATGAGAGTGAATTAGGGTGAATTTTGTAGAGGGATGAGTCAATTTAGGAAAGAACACAATTGGGATATCTAATAAAATGAATTAATGAGAGGAGAGAGAGAGAAAAGTCTCCTTAAGTGGCCGGCTCCCTTTTTCTCCCTTCCCAAGAAATGTGTAATGTCCAAGTTACCCCTACTAGTAGTCATAAGATTTAATTAGGGAGGGCTATATTAGGAATCTTCTAATTCTTCATGAAACTAATCTAATCTCCTTAATTAATTAAGGGATTGGGTATAATGGCCTAACCCATGTTGGGCTCAATGTGTCATGACAAACTAATGGGTCCACTAATGACAAGTCCACATAAAATAGGATAGCCTACTAACAAATAATTAGATAGCACAACACAATATAATTAATTAGTAGCACATATATAAATATTTAATTACTAAATAATAAATATGCTAAATGATAAAAATATCCTCATCTAGAAATGTGGTAGTGACAAGCCTACCCTCCTTAGAAATAATTTGTCATTGGAATTTAAGGAAAGAACTAGCACTACAACAAGCAATCACAGCAAGCAAGAATGAAAGATACCTCACGGCTCAAAGAGATAAGGGTTCGCTCGCGCATCTCGGCTTCCCTCTACCAGGTAGACTCTCCTGGAGAGTGATGCCTCCACGTGATGCGTACCAAAGAAATTGTCTGATTTCGCAGCACCTTCTCCTTACGATCCAGAATCTCCATTGGTTTCTCTGGGTAGCTGAGAGTCGGACCCACCTCGATCTCCGAGTGATCCAATATGTGACTAGGGTCTGCCACGTACCGTCTCATCTATGACACATGGAAAACATCATGTACTCCCTCTAGTGTAGGTGATAAGTCTAATCTGTAGGCCACTGCACCAACCCTCGCAAGAATACCGAAGGGTCCGATGTACCGTGGACTAAGCTTTTCGCCTCCACCAAAGCGAATCTTGTCCCGTGTCGGAGAAATCTGCAAGAACACCAGATCGCCAACCTAGAATAAAATACAACATTAATACTCATTCTAAAACAAAACAATCAGAAGCAATACAAACAAAATTTATACCTCAAACTCCAAAGGTCTCCAGTGGCTATCGACCTAATGTCGTTATCTGTCCTGTGCCGCCTGAAGTCTATCTCTGATGATCTGCACCTTCTCAACTATATCCACAATCATCTCCGGTCCTAACAAGACTCTCTCACCAACATCATCCTAAGATAGAGGAGTGCGATATCTCCGTCCATATAAAGCCTCAAATGGTGACATCTCGATACTGGCCTGGTAACTGTTATTGTAAGGAAACTCTACCAGGTGAGAAAGATCCTTCCAAGAGCCTCTGAAATCTAAAACACAAGTGCGAAGCATATCCTCGACAGTCTGAATAGTCCTCTCCGACTGTCTGTCTGGGGGTGATATGCGGTACTGAACTAGAGCTGGGTGCCCAAGCTAGCCTGCAAACTCCTCTAAAAGTGGGTTGTGAAGCGATTATCCTGATCCGAGACGATGCTCATAGGAACTCCACGCAATCTGACAATTTGTCGCACATATATTTTTGCTAGCTTCTCCGTAAATATACCCACTTTAAATGGCAAGAAGTGAGCCAATTTGGTCAACCTGTCTACGATGACCCAAATCGGGTATTTTTTTTCCCTAGAGAATGCAGAAGTCCCAAAACAAAATCCATAGTACATGCTCCACTTCCACTCTGGAATGGGTAAAGGCTGAAGTAAATCTCCTGGCCTCTGCCTCTCTGCCTTTACCCACTGGCATACTAAACATCTAGATATGAAGTACGCCATCTTTTGCTTTATACCATACCATAATATATGCTCCCTTAGATCTCTATACATCTTGTTGGCACCTGGATGTATAGAGTACTGCGATCGATGCACCTCCTAAAGAACCTCCTCTTGCAATGCCCCACTTGGCACACACAACCTGGTACCGTGCCTTAGTGATCCATCCTTAGCAATAGTGAAGTCCTTGGATCATCACATCTGAACCTGTGCTCTAATGCTCCTCAGAGAATCATTATCATACTGTGTAGCTCGGATTATGTCCATCAGTTCAGACTATATCTGTAGTCCCCACATCTGTATCCTGACAACAGGTACTAGCACCTCAATACCCAAGCTCTCAAGATCGGCCAATAAATGTATGTCCGTAGTCAAGCACATAGCCACTGGATACCTGCTAAAGACATCAGCGACTACATTGGCCTTCCCTAGATGGTACTGCAATTATATATCATCAACTCCAACCACTGTCGATGTCTCATGTTTAGATTTTTCTGTGTAAACATATACTTCAAGCTCTTGTGGTCTGTGAAGATCTCCACACGCTCTCCGTATAAATAGTATTTCTACAACTTTAGAGCAAAAAAGACCGCTGCCAATTCCAAATCGTAGGTAAGGTAATTCTTCTCATAAGGGCGTAATTGTCTAGAAGCATAGGCAATCACCTTCCCATTATGTTGTAAGACACAAACCAAAACCTTCCCTGAAGCATCACTATAAATAGTGAATCCACCTGATCCTGATGGCAACATCGACACTGGAGCTGTCGTCAAACTCTTCTTTAGCTCTTCGAAAGTGGCTTGACTCTCCTCTGTCCAGACAAACTCCACATCCTTCTTGTCAGCCTAGTCATCAGCTCTGCAATCCTGGAGAATTCAGGTATAAATCTCCAATAATAACCTGCTAGCCCCAGAAAACATTTGACCTATGCCACTGAACTTGGAGTACCCCACGACTCTACTACTGAAATCTTCTTCGGGTCCACAGAGATCCTGTCACCTGTAATCACATGACCAAGAAATTCAACCTTGTCAAGGAAGAACTCACACTTTAAAAGCTTGCCATAAATATTCTCCTTCTGAGAGCCTCCAGAACTATCCTCAAGTGCTCCTCATGCTCCTTCAGGGTCTTCGAATACACCAGAATATCATCAATAAACACCACTACTAAATTATCAAGATACTGGTGGAACAGCCTATTCATCAGATTTATGAATATTTTTGGGATATTGGTTAACCCAAATGGCATCACCAAGAACTCAAACTGGCCATACCGAGTCCGAAAAACTGTATTCGAAATGTCCTCCTTCTTCACTTTTACCTGGTGGTAGCCTGACCTCAAGTCTATCTTCGAAAATACCTTCGCTTCAATCAACTGATCGAAAAGATCATCAATCCTCGGTAATAGGTATTTGTTCTTGATAGTAAGGTTCTTTAGAGCCCTATAGTCGATACACATGTGTACTGACCCATCCTTCTTCGGTACAAACAATACCGGAGCACCCCATGGTGATGAATTGGATCAAATAAAGCCTTTGTCCTATAACTCATCCCCCTGCTTCTTCAACTCTACTATTTTTCTATTGTTGACTCTATATACGTGCTGAGATATCGTCTCTGCGCCTGGCACCAAGTCTATAGAGAACTCAATATCTCGGTCTGGCGGCAAACCCGGTAACTCCTCCGAAAAAATATCCATGAACTCTGCTATCAACGGATGTACAACTCCTTCTCTTCCACCATGACTCCATAGATGGCATTCTCGCTCTGCTTCACTGCTCCTTTGGCAATCTCAAACTCTGGCTATCCTGGCAGTCTTAATAAAACTCTGCATCCACGATAATCTATACTAGCATGGTGCCTAGTCAACCAATATATCCCGAGTACAATATCGTTGCTCGAAAGTAGCATTACGAGTAAGCTCGCACTCAACTCTCAGCCTCCTAGTGTAACTCTTCGATCGATGCAAACATCACTGATCAGGATAATACCTCCCCCATTCATGATTTTGCAAGTCCTAGCTAAAGGTTCAGACTCTAAATGATGCTTAAGAGCAAAAGATACAGATACAAAATAATGGAAAGCACCGGAATCAAATAAAGTATAAGCTGGAATAGAATTAAGAAGAACTGAACCTAATATCACATCTTCGACTGGCTCCTCCTCCTCAACGGTCATGGCAAAAGCTCATCCTCGCGGTGCACCTCTCTGTTGTTGCTAGTGCTGGACAAAATATTATTGTTGAGTCGGTAAAGGAGGTCCCATCTGTTGTCCCGCAAGTGGCCTCGTTGGTACTCTTTGTGTCGATGCTGCTCCCAGGCCTGCTCGAACTGGAGCCACTAGATACTCCCTTAACCGGTGGCCTAGATTTTTACAGTAAAGGCACACTCCAAGCCTCTTCCTGCAAACCTCCCGTGTATGTCCAATCTTTCCACAGTGTGTACACTGCGGGGCCTGCTATGCCGGTCTCGGGGCCTGGTATGCCTGTTGCGCTGGTGCACGAAATAGTGCATGAAACTGCTGTCTATACGATTGGAAGGTCCTCTGCTGCTGGAAATAGGGTCGTTTGGCTGGATCTGTACTACTGCTAGCTCCACCTGATGTGTCTTTCATTCTCTTGAATTTAAGCTCTAAGTTATCCTCAGCCCTTTGTACATCCATCTGGATCTCCTTGAATGTTGCTGTACGGTGTTCCCTACTGAAAAATTTAACCTGCCTGATCAAACATTTTTGGAACTTCCTGGCCTTCTCTAGAGGATTCTGACCATCTATAAATTTGCCTAATCTGTAAAACTCCACGGCATACTCGTCCACCCTTATGCTCCCCTGGACGAGATCCTGGAACTGACTGAGCCACGTCCGAAAAGAACTTCTTCTTGAAAAGCATTTTAAAAACTTTCCAAGTTAGTCCTGGTGCCACGATCCTCGTATCGGTACGGAACCATGTCAGGGCAATATCGAATATCTAGCTGCCTGCTGCCTCCACCTATAGACCCTTTGTAATCTGTACCATCCGCAGGATCCTCTCTACGTCCTCGATCCAATCGTCGGCGTACAAGATTCCTTCTATGCCCTTAAAGTCCTTGGACCCCATTCTCTTGAAATTAATGATGGTACCCGGCCTCGGCTAGTGCGAGGTAGGATGAAGCGGTACGATCTGTAGCTGAACAAGCGCTACCTTCTCCATAGTAGCTAGTGCTAACTGGTGAGAACTCTCGATGCCCTGACGTACAATATATGTCTACCTCTACTGCGCTGCCATCATCTTCTAGAATATGGCAAACATCTGTGTCACGTCTACTGGCATGGGTGGTGGGGGTAAAAAATTCTCCGTAACTGTTGGAACAGTCCTCGGAACTGGTGGTGGTGCACCCCAAAAAGCTGCTGCTAAAATCCTCACCTGGACTGGTAAGGCAATCCTCTAAGCGAAAGAGGGCAGAACAGTAGCTGTTGTCTCTCTCTCTTAGGTGACAAAGTAACTAACCTCGCCAAAACTGCTCTGGAGCGCTGCGATCGGGTCTTCAGCAGCATCCTGAAGATAGATTCAAAATAAAAGAATCAATATTGTACAAGATACGATATCATCAAGGAAGGATAGTAATATTTCAAAGAAAATAATTATTCTGAATAATAAAGATAATAAATCTAATAGATTCGAAATATTCCTAGTTGTGATTGAGTATCCTTTCATCCTAGTCCTATATCTTGTGGCAGGTTTGTAGTAATACTCTAAGCCTGAGTAATAATACCTTGACCTACATGGGCAACCACAAAAACTTGTCATGACCCGTACTCGTTGTAGGGGTACGAGTACTTGGGTACGTCCAGCCTACGCCGCAACATCGACGGTAGAATACTGTCTAGGTTAAAATACTATCTAAATATCTCACATAATATATATATATATATATATATATATATATATATATATAATGTACCTGTCAAGATATCTCAACTCTCAATTGGAGGACAATATGATAATATAATAATAGTAATCAATATTCAATCACAATAATAAACTTGAGGAAGATATCGCACGATATGGAATAGAAGAAAAGAAATACAGAGTCAAATACATCACAAGTCCAATAGTCTAATCCCAACACAATGATCTCAAATATAATACAATACCAAAAGTGTCTAACTGACATATACAATAAGATAAAAGAACTAGCTAAGTCTCATCGACTGCTGGTACTATCTCAATAGGCTCCACGGGTGCTATCTCAACTGGCTCGCCATCATGTGGCCCGTAGTGCGTAGGACAGCAGTCCTCTAATGAATCATCTAAAAAAATATTAAGTCAGGATTAAAGCGATATAGAACCCAATAGCAGTTCCAATAATTGACAAAAACTATGAAATAGCAATAACAATAAAAAAAATAAATGATGGAAGTAACTGAACTAGCAGATATCATGAGAAGAAGCATCATAGTAAATAATGGCAATAAACTGAGAACAATATGATGAGGAACATCAATGTAATAAACTGGAATAAAGAAAACAATATAATAAATATGTCTTGAAATATTAGTAAGATAATATGATCAGCTTGGGCCTTACACGGGCTATATATAAAATGTGAGATAGTGTGATACACGTGAGTTGCATGATCTGCTAGCTATCATGGGCTACAAGGTATGATCACATATCCACTAATACTTCTCCAATCCCCGACTAGTATACGGATCTAAATTATGACATGTTATAATACGTATATCATATTACACGGTCTATAATATCATGCACAATGATTACGGTCTATATAATCACTAAGATATCCTAGTAATCACGAAGTACGATACGACGATCACTGAGTCATCACAACAATAACATCTGATGACCAAGATCCACGTATACCAATTCATGTAACCATCATGTCAGGAATCAATTATCTCAATACTAAATACATGAAACATAGAGACTATCAAATAAGGAAACTATCAGAGAATGTACTCGTATGTGGTCTTGAGCAACAAATATGACTAAATATCTGAGCTGGTGTCACACACACCAAAATAGAAAATATCATGTCAAATAGTGCATTGGATAAATGAGTTAAAGATGCACTAATATGATTTCTAGTTCATTCCTTGATCACACTAGTCCAACTAGGTCAAAGGTTGACTTTTAGGATTAAACTAGTCAATATTGGTCAAAACTAGGTCATACCTATATTTCTGGACCAATACTAGTTAATATAGTGAAAACCTTATATATATACGCTAACTAGTATATAACTAACTAAACTAACTTAGAATTGATACTAGGATAACAGTAACTTCCTAATACACTAACTGATATCTATACTGACTGATTCTCTAGTGTACTAACATATAACTTTATCCTACATTGCTAAATGATATCTAATATACACTAACTAATATCTCAATTGTTATCACCTTAATAACTGATATCTAATTAATACTTACTACGACTAACAGTTGATAACTAACGTTCATACTAGCTAATGTATCTAACTGATACATTATCTTATTAATTATATCATACTAAATTAACTTAACTATCTAATACACTAACTGTTAGCTAACAAATAACTTAGCTAATGTATAACACATTGCTCAAACTCCCCCTTAACTGACTACACACACACTCACTCAAGCATTTGTTACTGCTGTATTCACTTCCCCCTAATACTGATATCGAGTTTTCACCTAACACACACAAACGCATGATCATTTCACATATTGATACCTGTGTGAACCCTAAAGTTGTTGCACACATAGGCTAAGCTCCCCCCTTAGTATCTCCTACCTGTATTTTAGTATGCCCTGCACATCTCTCCATCAACATACATCCCCAGTCAGCAGAACTCCATTGTGTACTCGTCCACCGTCATGTTCCCCTGGACGAGATCTAGGAATTAGATCTCTAGAGCACTCAGAGCCACATTTGGGAAGAACTTCTCCTTGAAAAGCTCTTTGAAAGTTTCCTAAGTCATTCCTAGCGCTGCGATCCTTGGGTCTGTACGGAACCATGTCAGTGTAATATCGAACATATGGCTGCCCGCTGACTCTACCTGTAGGCCCTCTGGAATTTTTGCTAGCCTCAGGGCCCTCTCGACGTCCTCGATCCAAATGTCTGCGTACAATATTCCTTCGATGCCCTTAAAGTCCTTGGACCCCATCATTTTGAAGTCAATGATGGTACCAGGCCTCAGCTGGTACGGTGCGGGATAAAGTAGTACAGTCGGTGGCTTGACAAGCGCTACCCTCTCTATAGTAGCTAGTGCTAACTGGTGAGCACTCTCGATGCCCTGACGTTGAACGTTCGTCTGTCTCTGCTACGCTGCCATCATCTCCTGGAACATAGCGAACATCTGTGTCTCGTCTGCTGGCATGGGTGGTGGGGGTGGAAGATCCTCCGTGACTGATGGAACAGTCCTCAGAACTGGTGGTAGAGAACCCCCAAAGGCTGTTGCTGAAATGTCCACCTACACTGGTGAAGCGATCCTCTGAGCAGAAGAAGACAGAACAATCGCTGTTGGCTATCTCTAAGGTGACGAAGTAACAGACCTCTCCGAAACTGCTCCAGAGCGCTGCGGTCGGGTCTTCGGAGGCATCCTGAAGAAAGATTCAAACAAAGGAATCAATATTGTGCAAGATACGATAGCACCAAGGAAGGACAATAATATTTCAAAGAAAGCAATTATTCTGAATGATAAAGAAAGCAATTTTAATAGATTAGAAATGTTTCCTAGTAGTAATTGAGTATCCTCTCATCCTATATCCTTTGTCCTATATCCTATAGTAGGCTTGTAGTAATACTCTAAATCTGAGTGCTACTACCTTGACATCACACTTGTTGGGAAGCCAGACCTGCATGAGCCACCACAAAAATGTGTCACGACTCGCACCCGGTGTAAAGGCACGAGTACGTGGGTACGTCCAGCCTACGCCGCAGCATCAGCGGTAGAACGCTGTCTAGGTCAATAATACTATCTAAATATCTCACATAATATATATAAGGTACATGTCATGTTATTTCAACTCCAAATGGAGGATAATATGATAATATGGCAATGGTAAACAATACTCAATCATAATAACAAACTAGAGGATGATAAGACACGATATAGAATAGAAGAAAAGAAATAAAGTCACAATATATCACAAGTCCAAGTCTAATCTCACCACAAGACATCAAATAATAATACAATGCCAAATTCTAACTGACATATACAATATCAAGAATAAAATAACTATGCCACATCAACTGTTGGAACTAACTCAACCGGCTCTACGGGTGATAACACAACTGGCTCGCCATCTTGTGGCCCATAGTGCGTAGGACACCAGTCCTCTAATGAATCATCTGAAAAATATATCCAGTCAGGATTGGAGCAAAGTACAACCCAAATAGCAGTTCCAATAATTGACAAAAACTATGAAAAATAATAGCAATAAAAATAAATGATGGAAGAAGTGAACTAGCATATATCACGAGAAACGATATCATATTAAAATAATGGCAGAGAACTATATAGTGAGGAATAATATCTAATGAACTGGAATAAAATGAACAATATATATAAATGTTCCTTGAAATATTAGTAAGATAATGTGATCGGCTTGGGCCTAACACGGGCTATATATAAAAGGTGAGCTAGTGTGATCACACGTGAGTTGTATAATCTACTAACTATCACGGGCTACACTAAATCATGGGCTATAAGGTATGATCACATCTCCACTAATACTTGTCCAACCCCCAACTAGTACACAGATCCAAATCACGACACATTATAACACGTATATTACACTTGCACGGTCTATAATATCATGCACTATGATCATGGTCTATATAATTACTAAGATATCACGGTAATCACTGACTAATCACGAAGCACAATACGATAATTACTGAGTCATCACGATAATAATATCTCATGACCAAGATCCACATATACCAATCCGTGAACATAGTATCAAAAATTAAATATCTCAATACTAAATATATGAAACATAGAGGCCATCAAATAAGAAAACTCAGAGAATGTACTCGCATGTGGTCCTGAGCAAATGATATACCTCGGTACCGAGCTAGTGTCATACACACCTATATACGAATGACATATCAAAGGGTGTAATAAAGTGATAATGAACTAAAATGCATTAAACATGCTCTTCTAGGCCATAACTAGCTTCAAGGAGATTACTAGTTCACACTAGTGGTTATTAGGTGATACTAGGTCACCTCAAGTTTTCTAGGTTCATAACTAGAAGATTCTAGTTAACTAGCTAATAAGGTAATGCTAGTTAATACACTATACTATAATATCGTATACTATAACATAGACTCTAAGATACTAACACTACACTTAGGCCTATACTGAGACACTCACAAACCCTAAATACCTAGTGCACTAACATTGGTTGTATACTCACTGAATACTTCTAACACAGCTTACCCACTGTCACACATAAGTACCTATTGATACTCTTGGCATCAGTTAAATGTTCCCCTGAACCCTTCTTACTCATCACCAAGTGACTGCCTCATGCCCCCATACTTCATTAGCTTCTGCTGGGTGTTTGTCCTCTTCAATTCCTCTTCCTTACAGCCATGATACCAAGTATCAGTCACTGCCTGTCTCCCCAGATATCCACACAGCATGTACAGGCTGTTGTGCTGCTGCCACAGCTCCCATACTCAAAGTGCATGTACTGGAGTGTCCCCGATCCCCTTAACTAATAATCCTTGGTACCCAGTTCCCCTCCTAAAAATCTGAACACTCCACTGTAATCTAATTGCAATCTGATACCCCCTAATATGTGATACACAAGTGTATCACACAACTGCTGTAACTGAGGCTTGGTTATGTTCAGATCTGAAAATAGATCTTTACTCAAGTTGGGTATTCCTCACTGATGCTCAGGGATTAGTGTTAACTTGTTTTTCTTTCTACTGCATCCATATGCCTGTTGTATCAAAAATTTAACAGCAAGCTACTGTTACCTCCCCATCTAATCACATATGCTCTAGGTATCAATTCATTACCCGAGTTCCCCTCTCACTCCACCTTGCACAGACTCAAGTGCACTTGCACTCACATTCCAGGTTACCTGTCCCCTACTACTACTATTCTTGTGTGTGTATCTACTGATACTACTCCACACTTCATAACAGACCCCATAAACCCGACTGTATGTTGTGCTCAAAATTGCTGCTACCTGTTAATCCTACCTCTCTCTCACACATACTATCACCACTCTAATACTAACAGGTACCAGACACAAACACACACCTAAATATTGAGCACCTTGCCCATCCTTCAACTATCACACATCCTAACCACACTCTATCATTAGATCACCAGCACACTCACAACATACACACACTCACCACAGTGAGTCACATTGTCACAGTGAACACTTTCCTCTCAAAACATAGACACCCATACATGTATATATCACCAAACACAACATGAATATAACACACACACACACACACACGCACACTAATGCTTCTAGACACCAATACCATTACCCATGAACACATACACCACACTAGTAAAGACAATAAATCAAACACTTAGTGTTCACTCCTTAAGATACTCATCCAAATAAAGAGCCAAAACCCCCAATTCTCCATAATCACTAATAATACACACCAAATACATATTAATATTACTAGACTAATTAGTCACAATGGAAATTAAAGAAAGATATCACTTATATGCACAAATCACCCAAAATGGGCTCTATATCACACTGTATCATAAAATACTATGATATGCTCTACTCATATCCAATTATGGACACATACTTAGTCCCAAAACCCCGATCTAAGTCTAATTAGATCTAATTGGTCTCATGACAAATAATTGATGTGTCAATCTCATAATTTTCCCTAATTGGACACAAATTACCATATAACTTTTATAATATAAGTCATATGAACATAATTCTTGATCCTATGGGTAGCCCTAAGCCAAGGGATGATTCATAATGGTTAAATACATGAATTAGAATATAATTTAAGGGATGGATTCTGAATTTACCTATTAGGAGATGGATTTCCAAAAAAAAGTTTAATGGACACAATTAGGACACAATTCCCTTGTCAATTCATCTTCCTTCAAGTGTTCCTTGCAATCCAATCTCTAATTCTTCTTAGATGATGAATATAAGAGGGAAATGGGTGTGAATTGGGTTGAATTTGTGGAGGGATGAGTCAAATTAGGGAAGAATATAATTGTGGATCTAAATAAAATAAACTAATAAAGGGGAGAGATAATGAGGAGTCCTCATATGGTCGCCCCCCCTTTCTTCCTCTCCAAGTCACAGAAAATGTCCACCATGCCCCAAATATTTAATTATGGGGAATAATTAGGTGTCAAGCCTTAATTTTTGTAGAATCGATAGTTATCCCCTGATGTGATGTCGTGCGTGCCTAGGTTGTGCAACGCACAAGGCCAAGATATTTTATATGACGAGCACATATTCAGAGTACGCAGATAATTAAAACACAATATTGAAACATGAAAAAGTTCTCTTTATTGATAATTCACATCTTTATACAAACTCTTGAACGAGTCGAATAATTGTCGCACGGGCTTACAAAAGTAGACGCAAAATGAGATAGTCGTTATGTACATTACATCCTTTTACTAAAACTTTAAAGCTATAGACACCTTCGGGCGAAGCTATCGCCTTTCCACGAAGCTGCATAAGTTATGTGCACGAGCTCCTAGAAACTTTAAAATGCTTCTTGTTTGGCACGATTAGGACGTACCGGGGGACGACTATCGATTCTATGGAAATCAGGGCGTGATATATTGGTATCAGATCCCAGCTTCAAGTTTCTTTAACCCTCGTGTTAGAAAAGTTCCTTTAACGATCTATTCCCTATGCGAACTCTAGAACTCATTTGGTTAAAATGAGATATGTTTCATACAGTGAGTCTGTAATACATTATGAACCTGATGCAAGTTACTTTCTTTTAAAGGAATGACTCAAGCGCAAGCATCAGCGCTAGCACCTGGAGAGGTACAAGCCCAGAAAAGTAGTTTCGATATATTGGAAAGTTCCAAAAGCCAGCGATCCATGCCCCCTGTCGACCCGATTGAGCGAATGATGCGGATGCTTGAAGCAAGCTA
Source organism: Iris macrosiphon (assembly GCA_036927795.1). Lineage (NCBI taxonomy): Eukaryota > Viridiplantae > Streptophyta > Magnoliopsida > Asparagales > Iridaceae > Iris > Iris macrosiphon. The sequence continues at coordinate 488,222 of JAYESA010000108.1, read as the reverse complement.
GCAGAGAGATGAGGCTCGCTATGAGCGATCCGAGAAGCTGGCAGAAGAGCGACAGAGCAAGTTCGAAGGCAATATAGAAGCCCGATTTGCAGTCCAACAGAAGCAGATAGATGCCCTACAATAGATCATTCAGACCTTGGCCTCCAACCATTCCGCAATGACAGCAGCGGCACCGGGGAAGCGACCCACGTCTGAAGTCGAAATGCCTCAAACTCCAAAATAGAAGGAAGTGACTACCTTCGACTTTTCAACTTCAAAAAGATCTATAATACGCCTTTCAAAGGGACTGAGGATCCGGTCGTGGCTCTAGATTGGCTGGTAGAGCTTGAGGATTACTTCAAATTGCTAGAGGTACCTGAGAATAAGTGTGTGCCCAATTGCAGCTCCGTTTGAACGTACACGATTGGTGGGATGTACATCGTAGATCACTCTCCTCAGACATTGATAACGAGACGGTCGCATGGGCTACCTTCCGTGGCATGTTCGAAGAGGAGTTCATACCCCCTCTCGTACGTCAGCAAAAGAAAAACGAGTTCGGACAGCTTCGGCAAGGTAATATGACCGTAAAGAATTACTCCGCTGAATTCAATCGGCTCGCCAAATTTGTAAATTCCTACCTACCTGATGCGACGAGTCGTGCAAGACGATTCGAATGCGGCCTGTGACCTGCCATCTATGCGCACGTGGTCGTTTCCCGATACCTGGCTGTACGGGAAGTTCTCAACCATGCCCTTTCTCTTGAATCGCAGTATCCTTCGGTTGATGTCGGCGCTGTGCATACTTCCAATCACAAGCACCATAGCAACGCGGAAGGGAACAACGCTTCAAAGCATCCACATAACGGTGGTCAACAAAGAGGGAACCCAGGGCCATACTGTAATTTCTGTAAGAAACTAGGGCACGCCGTTGATGACTATCACTTCAAGAACGGGTCATGCTTCAATTGTGGTGGTCAAGGCCACCAATCAAAGAATTATTCTCCAAGATCTGCTTTCAACATCCAAATCATGCCACATCACCTCAAGCCAATCGAGCCACTTTGCAGCAAGAGCATCGTCAAGCTCAAGGCCGGGTGTACACTTTGACATGGGAAGAGGCCCTAGCATCGGATATCGTTTTGTCAGTTATATTGCTTTTCAATAATATACATGCTCACGTGCTATTTGATTCTGGTGCTACGCATAGCTCTATATCCACGAATTTTATCGTGGAAACAAGATAGAAATGACACCATTATATCTAGACCTTAGTGTTAGCACCCCATGGGCACGAAGATACCTATCCGTTCAGTATGTCAGGACGGTCACGTTTGTATTGGGGGAAGGAAACTCTCGCTAGATGTGTTAGTCCTAGATTTTCGGAATTACAACATCATCTTGGGGATGGATTGGCTCGGCGCTTACTCGATAACTATCGAATATGCAGAGAAATGGGTCATCTTTCGTCTACTTGGAGAGGCCAAATTATGCTACTCGAGTGGTTCAGCAACATATGCGTCAAATACCTATATGGTGATTTCTGCAATATCAGATCGACGGATGCTACACTATGTATGTGAGGGATACTAAGCGTCAGTTTGGGACACGCAGCTGGATTACACAAATGTTGAGTCTTCTTCCGCTATGGCAAAGTTCCCTGATATGTTTCTTAGCGAACTACCTGGAATACCACCCGACCGAGAAATCGAGTTCACCTTCGTTACCTTCCCAAATACCCAACCAATTTCTAAAGCCCCATATTGAATGGCCCCTGCTGAAGTAAAGGAGTTAAAGTGCCGACTACAAGAACTGCTTGATCGTGGATATATTTGTCCGAGCGTGTCTCCTTGGGGCACGTATGTACTTTTTGTAAATAAGAAAGATAGGACGTTGCGACTCTACATAGACTATCGAGAGCTAAATAAGATCACTATCTGAAACAAGTATCCCCTGCCCAGGATCGATGACCTCTTTGATCAGCTGCAAGAAGCGTCAGTATTTTCAAAGATAGACCTTCGCTTTGGCTACCACCAATTAAAGATCAAGCCAGAGGACATGCCGAAGTCAGCATTTCGGACCCGCTATGGCCATTATGAGTTTTCTGTCATGTCGTTTGGACTGGTGAATGTTTCTACCGCATTCATGGATTTGATGAACCGTGTGTTCCGACCATTTCTCGATAAGTTTGTGGTAGTATTCATAGATAAAATCTTAGTGTACTCAAAAAATAAGGATGAACACGTAGGACACATGAGGATGGTGTTTCAAACTCTTTGAGACAATTAGTTGTTCGTGAAGCTAAGCAAGTGCGAGTTCTGGTTGGATAATATATCTTTTCTTGGGCACATCATTTCCGCGGAGGGCATCTCAATCGACCCAAAGAAAGTGAAAGCCATCGTGAAATGGAAGAGACCTGAGTCGGCCAGCGATATTCAGAGCTTCCTTGGTCTAGCAGGCTACTACAGGGGATTCATAAAAGATTTTTCAAGGATCACTTCGCCTCTGGCTCATCTCACTCAAAAAGAAGAAATATTCGCGTGGTCGAACGACTATGAAGCTTCATTTTTGGAATTAAAGCAACGACTCGTCTCAGCATCGATTCTTACTCTTCCGGACGGACCGGATAATTTTAAGATCTATAGCGACGCTTCAGGAAAGGGTTTGGGATATGTCCTTATGCAGAGGGACAAGATAATAGCCTTAGCGTCGAGGCAGCTAAAGCCTCACGAAAGGAACTATCCAACGCACGATCTAGAACTTGCAGCGGTGGTATTTGCATTGAAGTTATGACGGCATTACCTTTATGGCATACCGTGTAAAATCTTTACAGATCATAAAAGCCTCAAGTACCTCTATATTCAAAAGGATTTGAATTTACGGCAACGGCGTTGACTTGAACTCCTTAGCAACTTTAACTTGATGATCAGATATACACCGGGCAAGAGAAACGTTGTAGTTGATGCACTGAGTCGAGTGTTTATTGGGAGATTACCTATCGATGATAGGCTGCGAAGGAATCTCGAAATCTTGGACATTATACTCTGAATTAAATACAAAAAGGGGGTACAGGTGGCTCAGTTGCGCCTCGAACCAGACTTATTGGAGAAAGTTAAGTCCGTTCAGAAGGACGACATGTTCCTAGAGAAGATACGAAATCTTATCTCAGCAGGAAAGGCGACCGACTTTGCGGTGAGCACAGATAGAATAATGCGGATGAAGGAAAGATTATGTATTCCTAATGATGCAAACCTCATAAAAGAGATACTCACGGAAGCCCACTATGCGAGTTACACTTCACATCCAGGAAGCACGAAGATGTATCGAGACCTCCGCACAACATTTTGGTGGCACGACATAAAAAGGGATGTGGCATTGTTTGTGTCGCAATGCATAGCATGTTAGAGAGTAAAGGTCGAGCACCAGAAGGCGGGCGGAGAGATGCAGAACCTTGCTATACCAGAGTAGAAATGGGAATACATAATGATGGATTTTATTGTTGGTTTGCCAACGACGCAACGGGGGAATGATGCCGTCTGGGTCATTGTCGATCGACTCACCAAGTCAGCTCACTTTCTGCCTATCAAAGTTACTTGGAATGCTGACCGTCTGACACAGATATACCTCAATAAGATCGTTCGACTCCACGGTATGCCCGTACCCATTATCTCCGATCGAGATAGACGATTCTTATCACGCTTCTGGGAGAGCTTTCAGTCAGAAATGGGGATGAAGTTGAAGTTCAGCTCTGCCTACTATCCTCTGACAAACGGCCAAACCGAGCGGGTAAACCAAATCCTCGAAAGTTATGCTACAGTTCTGTGCCTCAAACTTGAAGTTAAGTTGGGACATGCATCTACAGTTAGCCGAATTTGCATTCAATAATAGCTATCAATCCAGCATTCAAATGGTGCCGTATCAGGTGTTGTATTGGCGAAAGTATAGATCCCCTATGTGTTGGAATAAAGTTAGTAAACGGCAAATTCTTGGCCCGGAGCTCGTAGAACAAACCATCCAAAAGATCCGTTTGATCCGCGAACGGATGAAGGTAGCACAAAGTCGTCAGAAAAGTTACTCAGACACACACCGTCGACCTCTTGAGTTCTTAGAAGGCGATCGGGTATTTTTTTAAAGTCTCGCCCATGCGTGGAGTTACCAAATTTGGAGCAAAAGGGAAGCTAAGTCCTAGATTCTTCGGCCCATTCGAAATACTTAAGTGAGTCACCCCAGTCGTATATCAGATTGTCCTACCACCGTCACTATCTAAAGTGCACAATATCTTCCATATTTTATAGCTTAGAAAGTAAGTGTATGACCCGAGCCATATGGTGGATCTTGATCAACTGGACTTGAAGGCGGACTTGATGTATATTGAATACCCTGTGCAGATCTTGGATCACAAGGAGAAGCTGCTTCGAAGTCATTCGGTTCCTCTCATACGCGTGCTTTAGAGAAATCATTCGGTCGAAGAATCGACCTGGGAGCTTGAGTCTGAGATAAAGAAAAAGTTCTCCTTATTATTTTATAGTGGTAGGTTCTATTCCTAAGTTTCGTGGATGAAACTTCCTATTAGTTGGTTAGGATGTGGTGTCCCGTTCCCCCTTTTCGGAGAGCGCGACTAAGAAATACTTTCGGTATCGTTCGATCGGGATAGATTGAATCAAGATCTTTTTTTCATTATGGATTTGCTTCTTTGGAATTCATTCCCATATTCAGTAGATTGTGCCCCAATGATGGACTTAGCGGCAGAGTCAAGTGGGACCTCTCCGCTGTAAGTTTTCTTGTCTAGTTTTCGCTGTCGCCTTGTTGCTTTCGTGCTTTTGAGTTAGTTTTTGGATTTACATTTTCTTGAACCATTTTGATGGACTTTCGTTCATTGAACTATATTTTATTTTTAGCTTGGAAAGAGTGGAAGAGGTATTGATTATCTATTCATGGCAATGTAGGTGATCGTACAGTAGGCGTCGCACGAGCAGAGTCTTGAAGCACCATTTTTCCTTTCCTCTCCCCACCAACTTGTGAGTGGCTATAATTCGATTTAATTGACCCTTCTTCCAAATCTTCACATCTAAAAGCTTGACTTCTTGATTGTCACGATCAAACGATACCATAATAACAAAAAGATGTTAAGATAAAATAGAATAGAATTGGATTACTTTATGCTTGTCAATCAACTTGTGAATGGTTACCTTGTTGCATGCTAGTTCATTTAGAATATTCTTTATCATATTTCAATTCTAGTTATAATTTATATACTTCTTCTATGATTGTGTTATGTATAGAATATACCTTGCTATGCAATAAACTGATCAGAGAGACTATGCAAAATAGATCATGCCATGTAACTTGTCTCATGCTTGTGTTACCTTAAACTGTACTATTTGATAACATAGTGTTAGACGCCGTTTGGTCACGAACAACTTGTGCACAAGGTTTTTGGGTCCTACAGACGGTCGCTGGGGCACTGGGACCGATCCGATCCGGACGGAACAATCTGTATAGTCGTCTGTATCGGCAGAAATGGCGTGTAGCGGGGCTCATCACCTGCGCCACATACCCTTTCCGTCTCGAGACTATAACTCGTCCTTTATGGCATCATGCCAGTGATGCCCTCATATATTTAAACTGTGCAAGCTAACTATTTCTTCGTGATCAAGGAAGGTCATGGTAAGTATTATGCAGTGGTTCAGACGGGCAGGTAAAAGTCACCGAATGGTGGCATATTTATTTCACTAAACTTTTATATCTAATGCTTGCTTGTAAAATGGACTAATGCAAGATAGAAAGATCACATAATAACTTGCATGCTTCATATAGAAACGTGTTGATTGGTATAGTTGGGTTAGCTTGCCTTCACCAGTGTATTTTGATGTATTGACCCTCGTTGCAACAGGTTCTCCGTACCAAGAAGATCCTGCAAGAAGCTAGATAGACTTCTCAATCCAGTCCACCTATCGGCACGTCTTGATCGTGCCAAAGAAGAAGCGTTTTAAAGTTTCCAAGAGCTCGTGCACATAACTTATGTAGCTCCGTGGGAAGGCGATAGCTTTGCCCGAAGTGTCTATAGCTTCAAAGTTTTAGTAAAATAATATAATATACAGGACGACTATCTCATTTTGCGTCTACTTTTGTAAGCCCGTGCGGTAATTATTTGACTCATTCAAGAGTTTGTATAAAGATGTTCATTATCAATAGAGAAAATTTTTCCATGTTTCAACATTGTTTTTCAATTATCTGCGTACTCTGAATATGTGCTTGTCATATAAAATACCTTGGCGTTGTGCGTTGCGCAACCTAGGCACGCAGGACATCACGCCCGGGGGACAACTATCGATTCTACGAAAATTGAGGCATGACGTTAGGAAGGGCTATAATGGAAATTCTCTAAACTAATACAAATTAAGCTAATCTCCTTAATTAACTAAGAAAGAGGGTCTAATGGGCTTTATCTCATGTTGGACTCAAAGTGTTGTCATGACTAACTAGTTTGGGTCCACTAGTGTCAAGTCCAAATAATATGCTAGCCTACTAACTATAAATTATCACACAAGTACAATTTAAATATATAGTAAAATATAAATAAATATTAATTACTAAATACTAAATATACTAAATGACCAAAATATCCTCATCTAGAAATATGGTAGTGACAAAGAGTAATTACACAAATCACCCAAAATGAATCCCATATCATATCATATCTCAAAATATCATGATACGCTCTACTCGTATCCAATTGTTGATGCGTATCTAGTTTCATAGCATCAATCTATGTCTAATTAGATCTAATTGGTCTCATGACACATACTTGATGAATCAATCTCAAAATTCTCCCAAAATGGGCATAAATCACCATATAGAATTCACAATAGGGGTCCTATGAACTTACTTCTTTTTCTGAACTTACTTCATGTTTCGTTGGGTAACCCTAAGCCAAGAAATATTTTCTAATGGTTAAATGCATAAATTAGAGTCTAAATTATATAGGGGATTCATAATTTACCTATTGGGAGATAGATTCCCAATAAATACAATTAGGACACAATATCATTGTTAATGTAAACCCCCTCGATTTATTCTGTAGATAGTTAGGGTGGATTTGGAACAATTTTGATTTTTGGTAGCGGATATCGAGGTTTAGAGTGGAGATAATTTATCTGGTATTTAAATTCTTTTAATTAAAACCCTTGACGTGTCCTATCATTCCTAAATTAATTGGAGCCCAATATCAGCCCATAAATTTCATCGGACTATTGTACTTTTGACTTAACTGGCCAAATTAGGCACTGGACTTTTCTGTCTCTTAAAATCAGTTTTTATTGTGCTCTAAATTAATTGCGCAACTTTTCAAAAATCTTAACCCATATTTAATTCCCTGTCGGACACCGGTATTGTTACCCTCAATTTTGAGACACCAAATTAACCCGTTGAGTCGAACCAACTATAGGGTCTAAGACCAACTCCAAGCCACCACCATTTTGACCTTTGCGTCATTTCCGGATTTTGACCCCAAGTGCCCCCAATTAATTTAGAAGCGCGGGACACTTTAATTCTATTTAAATCGAGGATACCCATTTTCCCTAATCCTATTTAAATCCTTAATTAATCCCAATTCTTATTAAATTAAACTCGTGCCAAACCCCCAACACCCCCTCACCATGCAAATCATCAACCGTAATTTTCTCCAAAATTTTTGCGTTATTTTATGTGTTCATACAATTTCTCGAATTTAAGGGGGCTAATATGCAAATATGGTAACATGTGTCAAAACCTCATTGGTTTAAACCCAAATGGAGAAACCTCCATCCATGACCGTTTAAACCACACTCCACTCCCCTTTGTGAGCACACCATTTTTTCTTCATGACACATCCTAGCCATCCATTCAAATTAGGATTCACCATCACCCTCCATCCAACTCACCACTTCCCTATAAAGCCATCACATCACCCTCATACAATCCCCAAAGCTGGCCCTAATCCCAAGACTTGGGAAACACCACCCCCTCTCTCTCTCTCTCTCTCTCTCTCTCTCTCTCTCTCTCTCCTCCCTCTCTTTCACCAACCGTATACTTCTTCTTCTTCTCCTTCCCTTCTTCTTCTCTTATTCCTCCCCCTCTCCCAATCTCCTTGCTTGCAGCTGAGAGTGTTCTCAGTTACCAAATCTAATCTGGCTTTCGTCGAGCAGTTGTAACGTCTGTTCCCTGGCAAGGCCGGGAGGCACCGAGGCGGCGGCTACGGACTGGTCATAATAGGTCTCGATCGGATACGCTCCGATTCCTCCTCCTCCTCCTCCTCCTCCTCCTCGGCGTCCTACGTTCCCGCCATAGACTGTTGTCGTCGCGCCAATCCCTTCTGCCTCTGCACCAGTCTCCGTGCCCTCGGCTAACTCATGGTCCTCTTCGTCGTCGCCCTCTCCGCCATATTCGCCATTACCAGCACCTCTAGCTCCAGTCTCTGGCTACCTTGGCGAGCTGCTGCCGAACTGTACCACCTCCACCTCCAGTCTTCCCCGCGGCCACCCCGAGCCCACTGATGACCGATGTTACTTCATTTCCCACTCTGGTTGAGCTTCTCCCTCCCCGGCGAGCACTTTTGCCCCGCTGCCACGAGTCACCCCCCGGCCTCCTCCCACACCTCCACGAGCCCGAGCTCATTCCCCTACGGAACTACCAAGCCCACCACTGCAGCTTCCTCCCCGTCGCCATCACTTTCTTCTCGGACGAACTCCACCACCTCCAGTGGTTCTCCGGCCATCACCCCCCGGCCAGCGAGCCTCGACGAGGTCGACTCTCTCCCCCTCTCTTTGATTATGGGTCATGTTGAGTTTTAACTAAGGTTTAAGTATTAGTGTTTATATAATTTTTTTATGTTGATGAGAAGCATGGGAAAATGACTTGAGATTGGGTTTAAATAAGGTTTAATGTGTTTTAGAGTTTATGTAGTATTTTAAGCATATATGTATAGATAGTTGTTAGGGTTTGATGGTTTAATAATGTTGTGTAGTTGTGGTGAAGCATAAATAATCTTGTTCCAAGTGATGATTAGTGTTTATGTTGAATAAAGTGAATGTGATTTGGGTTAATGATGACTAAGAACAACGATGATTAAGGTGAATGTGGATTATAATGACTTGAGATTTAGGTTTAATGGTGAACTTGGGGTTATTCGTCATCAGTATATTAAAATACAATTGAATGATAGACATTGAGATTAGGGTTTAACATATTTACTTATGTGCATGGTAATCTGTATGGATGAGCAGTGATTGTAGGTGAAAGGATACCGAGGGTTGAGGAAGACCTAATACTTAATAAGTAAATACTCTCAGGGATTGAACATTGATAAACATCGAGGAGCACGGGATTGATGAAGGATTTATGTGTAGTGTAAAATGCTCAATTTAAATATATGATTAGTAAGGACTGTAGGTGAATGACTGATTGAGGACTAGTGTGATCGGTAATTTAGGAACTGGAAATTTAAGGTGATTAACTTAGGGAGGCACCTGGTGACTGGTAACAACGATATGAAACGAAGAAATTAAAATCATAAACTGTGTTTTGAGGATGGCTTGATGATATGGTACTGATGACTAGATATTTTGACTATCGTACCGATAGTCAACTGTGGTCAAACCCCCCTAGTGTCTTGTCCCGGTGAGTCGTAGCTGAGACTGAGTTTAGGTGTAGAAGTGTGTCGCACCCCTGTCTGTCATGGAATAGATTATTGATTTCTGGTTAGTATCTCATCTCTAGGTACTGCGGGACCTGAGGACTTGGACGCGGTACCAGATCCCCCTTATTAGCAACCGCACGCAGGCAAGTGTACCTTGCCACCCTGTATTTCAGATTACAGTTATTTATTGTTTCTTTATGTAAATTGTGCACGTATTTAAGTTGACGTTCGATACTTCCCGTCCGGTTCACAACCGGGTGAAGACGTACGTCGTAACGTCTTAGAAAGATTGTTGGATATTTCGTAGCATCTCGATATGCGTACCTGAGTATATCGACACCCCAGGACACTCATACAATGTGATCATGCCAGATTCCTGTATTCTAATACTGACATCATGACCAGAGACTGGGACGACCTTAGGGTCGCGTCCGTTGAGTTACTTCCGTGAGTCGAGACTGTAATTAGAGGTTCAGGTCCAACGCACAATCGTTGACCGCTTGGGATGGGGAAGACAGTTACTAGACGTTTGGGCTACTCTGCACGCGCTTATATATATATATATGTATTCTTTCTGTAGTGATCCTGTATCTAGTGTAGTTGTATCACCCGTGTGACTCTTTGCCCGGAGCTGCGGTACGTGCCGTGTGTTTCCGTGTCCGGAGCTACGGTTTTATTTTGGACAGCCCACGCGTCGAACATTGTCTTTAAACTGTGTCACACTAGTTAGTTATGATAGAGTACCCTGTCGTGCACTTGTACTTTCTATTTACTTGGCATGTTGTATTTCTGTACCTTGTTACGTCCCTCTGAGGACCTAGTTTCCTGCCAGTTTTGCATCATAGATGATTACGGAGCATTTGGAGTTGTTGTTGGAGTTGCATGTCTTGTGGAAATGGTACCAGGTACTCATATTATATCTACCGGCATTATAGTTATTTTATATTGTTTATTTCATCTGCTGTTGTAGCCTAGTTTTTATAGACTCATACTTATTCTCGAGTCTATTCGAGTTAGTTTGTTATTGGGCGGCTGAATCTAGCACATATAGCTCTTTCTTGTATACTGTTGTACATTGTGGATTGAGACATAGAGGTTTACATTTGTGGGATATCTAGTTAGTGTCCTTTATATTTTACAGCTTATACGTATTCGAGTCAGACCAGAGTCTGGTCGAATGCGTAGCTGGCGTGTCACATATTCTTGGTCCTACGTATTTTGGGACTGGGACGTGACATATTTTTGTGGTGGCCCATGCAGGTCCGATTTAAATCGTCTTGGTCACCTAACTGTGCCAAGCGAGCCTGCAAATTAGGAATAGATATTATGATTGTTGAATAGGACCTCAATCCATGATCGATTTTAAAAACTCTTTGTATGTGATTATCGCCCTTGGACTTCCAATTTGCACTCGTTCAATTTTTGTCAATATCGCTATCCTTGTTTCTCGTCCCCTATTGTTCGGGAAGACGAATGCTTGTGACTAATAATTTCCCTCCAGAAGAAGATCGAAGACCAGACGACAGAAGACAGAATTCGTGTAATATTCCCTGAGAAGATTGTTACCTTATTAGGATAGATTGATAGGTTCTTTTTGGATTCTAAGACTAGTATGGAAGTTTAGCAAGAGAATTGGATCCAGTAGTACCCTACCCGTACTTGAGATAGCAGTAATCTTGGGAGTATTGGGAGCTGGAAAGATTGTTGATCATGACCTAGAATAATTCATGGGAATGCATAGCCTGATGATGGAAACTAGTGATTGTATATGATAGCAATACTAGGAACGATGATTATGAGTTAGAGGAAATGATTTTAGGACCTCACTTGGAAGATAATGATCTAATACCAGAAATTTTTTGTATATGATTGGTTATAATCGCACTATGTGACCCGGAACAATAAATAACGGGAAGAAGAATTTTGAGGAATAAAATATTTGGGAAAATTTTGAGGAAGAGAGAAATTATAATTTAGATAGGGAAGAACTTTCTTTTAGAGGTTTAATATGGTAAACAGAACAGGAGAACTTATTTTGAGGTTAAGTCTGGACGAGGATACCATCCTAGCATGAGTTGATTGAGCCAATACCACGCGACACTAGATTGTCGACGTAGTTGCATTATTTTAGGCCACCAGGTTACCCTGAGTTGAGTTCAGGAAGCCCAGGAGTGTGGTGCCCATCTACCTTAGGGGTATACAATGCAAGAGGTAAACCAGTGTACCACCATGTTATATCAGAGTTGAGAATTTTTTTCTAGAGGATCTTCTAGACCTGCCACCTGACAGAGAGATGGAGTTTGTTAAAGAGATGACTCCTAGAGCCGAGCCAGTTATTCTCTCGTCTTCAGACTAGCACCGATATAGTTAATCGAGTTGAAGATCCATAGTAGAGGATCTCTTAGACAAGGGTTTCGGTCGGGCTAGTATTTTTCCATAAGAAGCAACCATCTTATCGTACCAAAGAAGGACGGGACGGTACGTTGCATAACGATTACAGGGCATTAAATGCCGTAGCGATAAAAAGCAAGTACCCTTGACGCGCATCGAAGGTTAAATTGAATCAGCTAAGTGGCGCATATGTATTTTGAAGATCGATCTCAGATCCAGTTATCATCAGATCAAGGTACGGAGAGAGGACATCCCGAAGACGGCCTTTCGGACGAAGTATGGCTACTATGAGTTTTTAGTCGTGTCGTTTGGTTTAACCAACGCGCCAGCAGTAAGTATGCGCCTAATGAACAATATTTTCTACCAGTACTTAGATAAGTTCGTGGTGATAATTATCGATGGCATATTGGTATGTGCCAAGAGTCAGGAGGAGCATGAGAGACATCTCAGGATCGTATTGGAGATGTTGAGACAGAAAGACAGTACACCAAGCTCCGCAAATATGAGATATGTTCAGATAGAATAGATAGTCTATGCATCAGGACAGCTGAGAGTTCATGAGAAGGACTATCCGATGCATAGTCTAGAGCTAGCTGCAGTGATATTGCACTAAAGCCATGGCGATACTACCCTTATAGAGAGCGTGTTAAGATTTATACGTAACACAAAAGTCTGAAGTATGCCTATACGAAGAAGGAGCTCAACATGGGACAGATGCACTAGCTAGAGTTGATGACAGATTATGATATCGAGTTGCAATGCCCCCTAGCAAGACGAATGTAGTAGCAGATGCCTTAAGCGGGAAGCCCATGGCATATTTTTACGACTCATCGCCGTTTGTTAAAGAATCTTCAGGAGTAAGATCGTATTGCCAGGCATGAATGAACAGATGGCCAGTCTCGAGTTTCAGTCCACATTTATTAAGAGGGTCAAGGCAGCCTTGCCTATAGATACGAGATTTAGACGACTGCGAGAAAGGACAGAGATCGACATGCAGACGGGACTCAGGATTCATGAAGACGGAACATTGGGGTATGAAGATCGCCTATACGTTCCGAGTGGCGAGCTACGCCAAGAGTTGATGACCGAGGCTCATAGCTCGATTTATTCTATTCATCCCGGGGGTACAAAGATGTATCGAGATTTGAGGCGACATTACTGGTAGCATGGGATGAAGAGAGAGATTGCAAGATTCATGGCAAAATATTTAGTTTGTGAGCAAGTCAAAGCTGAACATCAGAGGACTGTAAGACTACTGCAGCCGCTTCCCATTCTCGGGTGGAAGTGGGAACACATTACCATGGACTTCTTCATAGGATTCCTCCGGAGCCCTAGCAGAAAGGATGCAGTTTGGGTGGTCGTAGACAGACTCACCAAGTCTGCACATTTCTGGCCCTTCAGAGTTGGGCAATCCACAAAGATACTAGCTGACATGTATATGAGGCAGATAATATGATTATATGGAGTGCCTGTCAGCATCATATCGGATCGTGATTCCAGATTCACGTCATATTTTTGGCGGAGTATGCAGGAAAGCCTAGGAACTCGCCTCAAGTTCAGCACTGCGTATCATCCGCAGACTGATGGACAGTCAGAGTGCACGATACTGATATTAGAGGATATGTTGAGAGCGTGCATGATTAATTTTGGAGAATCTTGGGAGGACCACCTACACTTGGTGGAATTCTCCTACAATAACAGTTACCAGGCCAGCATACAAATGGCACCTTATGAGGCACTGTACGGCAGGAAATATAGGTCGCCAGTTTGTTGGAGTGACGTGGGAGAGCGTCAAATACTTGGTCCAGAGTTGGTGCCACAGACAGTAGAGAAGGTCAAGCAGATTCAGAGCCACCTGCGTGCAGCACAGGACAGACAGAAATATGGGCAGATACACACTGCAGGCCATTGGAGTTCAAGGAGGGTGACCATATATTTTTGAGGATATCGCCTACCTGCGGTACCATCAGATTCGGAGGCAGAGGCAAGCTGAGTCCGAGGTACATCGGACCTTTGACATTTTGGAACGAGTTGGCGAAGTGGCTTACCGTCTTGTATTACCTCCATCATTAGAGGGAGTACATGACGTATTTTACGTATCGCAGCTGAGGAGATATGTCGTAGACCCTAGCCACGTGCTTGATCATTCGGAGATTACAATCGGGCCCAGTCTGTCTTACGTAGAGCAGCCAGTTGAGATCCTCGATCGCAGCGAGAAAACTTTAAGAGGGCAGACGATTCGATTGGTCAGAGTGGCATGGAAGCACCATTCACCAGGCGAGTCTACTTGGGAGCGCGAGGATTCTATTCGGCAGCGATTTCTGTACTTATTTGAGGAGCAAGGTACGAATTTACGTACGGTATTTGATTACTAGTTGTTTAAAATTCTGTTAGATATTATCGTGCTTTACTTTTAATTTCGGGGACAAAATTTTTCTAAGTTGGGAAGAATGTAAACCTCCTCGATTTATTCTGTAGATAGTTAGGGTGGATTTGGAAAAAATTTAGTTTTTGGTAGCAAATGTCGAGGTTTAGAGTGGAGATAATTTATCTGGTATTTAAATTCTTTTAATTAAAACCCTTGACGCGCCCTATCATTACTAAATTAATCGGAGCCCAATATCAGCCCATAAATTTCATCGGGCTATTGCACTTTTGACTTGACTTGCCACCAGAAAAAGTCAAATTAGCGACGTCTAAAAATGTCGCTAAATAACCAAAAATTGTCGCTAATTGGGTTTAGCGACGTAATTAGCGACGTTTTAAAGCAGTCGAAAAATACCAAGTCGCTAAAACAAAAAACGTCGCTAAACGTCGCTATGCCGACGTTTTTTAGCGACTTTAATGTGTCGCTAAATTTAGCGACGTTTTGCGACGCAAAGTCACTAAATAGCGACGTTTAGAAAAGTCGCTAAACGTCGCTGATTAGCGACGTCTATCGCGACGTTACACCGACGTCTTTAATGACCTGGCTATACTGCCATGTCAGCAATTGGCGACGTTTAGCGACGTCATTAGCGACATCCTTAGCGACGTTTTACAGCGTCGCTAAGTAGCGACGTAATTAGCGACGTAAATTAACGTCGCTAAACGTCGCTAAACGTCGCTAATAACGTCGCTAATTTTTAAAAAAAAAAATAATGTGCAGAAGCAAACATTGGTGATTCCCTGCAGTTTTACATCATCTTCATCATACACACCAACATGATTCAATCTAGTTAACTATATAATCCAATTAAATTAAAGACCACAAGAAGTATCAATCCAATTAAATGTGGATAACTATATAATCCAATTAAATTAACTAAAAAATTAAAGACCACAAGAAGCATCATACATCATGTCTATTGTTGAAGTAAGATCTCTATAATCAAATCGATAGAAGTCTTTAGGCAACTTTGCACCCTCGGACAAGATCTCTATAATCAAATCGAGCAGTCGATTATAGCATTCTTGCGACATGTTAAAATCGGACTTGATGCTCAATAATCTTGTAACCACCTCCAACGGTGAATGATCCTCACAACCAGGATATAGTGGAGTCCTTGCATTCTCAAGCAACTCCATAAACTTTGCAGCATCGGCATTCGGTGCCTCCTCAGCTGCATCATAATTGTCCGGATTGAAACTAGGTCCCGCCGTATCATAATTGTCAGGATTGAAACTAGGCCCCGCCGCATCATAAACCATATTCACCAACCCGTCGTCGTAAGCATCGTGGTCTTGGACATCCATATACGGCTCCACATAGGGCTCCGACTCCGATGCTAGAGATACAAGTTCTCCGTGCGTGGTCCACTGATAGTAATTCGGCGTAAAGCCCTTCGAGTATAAATGATATGTAACTTCCACTTTAGGATGATATTTCCTGTTGCGACATCTCACACACGGACACTTAATTTTGGTACCGTCCATGTATTGAGGGAACGCCTTTGCGAACTGCAGGAACTGCTGTACACCCTCAATGAATTCATCCCGCACACCGCACATGTCATTAGGATGACGGTTGTACATCCACGAACGATGATGCAGATAGTAATTCATATCCATTTCTAGAAACTTCTGTAAAATTGACAGTATGTATCATATAAATCATTACATGCAAAATTAACCGTACTATAAAAATCATAACTGATATAATACATATTTTCATTTATCAAAACTGTAGCTGCCCCCAACCCCATAGTACTATGAACTGCACTATAAGTGTGCAGTCAACACTACAAATAGTGTGTCATACTATAGAACTGCAGCTGCCTCCAACCACACTCCTAGGTCAGTGTCCGTTATGGGAAAAGCAGTCATGGCATTGCACTAAGGCACCTGGTGCTTGAACAATTTTTGCATCAAAAGTTTCCCAAGTACACGGGCTATTGCTCTATGAAATGGATAACCCCATGCATTGTGGCTGTACTCACTCACATTTATCGGCAGATTACTGCACTCCCTTTAGTAAAAAAACTTAACCCCCCAAACTGGCACACTGATACACACAAACACTCTTAAGAATTCTGTAATCAAAACTCACCTGGTACCAATAACACCTATTAAGTACTCTAAATTCTATACTTCATATAAACACTCCATCTATACTCATATAAACACTCCATCTATACTCCCAGATCTGGGATACACCTATATGAATGCTCAACCTTCACACCTATTACTTATTCTCTTCAACACATATATTCACTCAAACACCTGACTAATATACCTCTTTAAATCAGTCACCCACTGCTACTGCTTACCTTCTTCCTCAATATTTGATTACCCCTTATCCCGAGCCATATACTCATGTGTGCACTATAGTATCACTATGAATACCCAATCTTCTCTCAGATGTTGGTGTTATATCTAACACTTGCCCTCATGTCCTTCAAATCATACGAGTTCAAACCCCATCTCAAACACATCCAAATCCTGCCTTGCACTAGTTGCTGACTGGCTCAGTAAGTTGCTGCACAAGGATGCAGTGTTTACACTGTATTAGGACCCCCTCACACCTGCCTGCAGAAGCTAACAACCAACTACAATGCACCTAAACCTTAATGCACACTATGTTCAGCTGTGCAGTGCCTCCCCAAGTTGCCTGTTGCACATTGGGCTGATGTGCCTCAAGTCTTCCCCTGCTCACTGCTAGTAAGCAGTGCTCACTGCTGCTGTTACCTCTCTCGTCGACTTGGGCCAGTCGGCCCTAACCCTAACCCTAACCCCATGTCAACAAACCTAACCCTAACCCTAACCCTAGGTCCTGATCAGTGTCTGTGTCAGTGTGTGTGTGTGCCGTGTCTGTGTCTGTGTCAGTGTCTGTGTGTGTGTCGTGTTTGTGTCAATGTCACATGTGTCCTGTGAGAGAGAGAGAGAGAGAGAGAGAGAGAGAGTAGGGTTTACCGGAGTAGTCGCAGTGGAGAGCGGGTCGACGGAGCGCGGGGGGGGGGAATTTTTTTTCTTTTCAAAATTTCAGCATATGGGGAAAAATAAAACCGATCCCTAATTAACCAAATTTTAGCGACGTTTAGCGACATCCAAGAAAAATGTCGCTAATTTAAATTTTAGCGACGTTAATGCGTCGCTAAACACGTTGCTAAATATTTTCAATATTAAGGTCGCTATATACGTCGCTAAACGTCGCTAAATTAGACATATTAGCGACGTTTAGCGACCTAAACTGAACTTATAGCGACTTATCTTTTAAAATCTTAATAAAAGTCGCTAAACGTCGCTAAATGTCGCCATTTAGCGACGTCTAGCGACGTTTTAATAAGGAGTCGCTAATTTATATATTATTAGCGACGTTTCTTTTAACGTCGCTAAAATACGTCGCTAAGACCGCTTTTTCTAGTAGCCGGCACTGGACTTTTTCGTCTCTTAAAATCAGTTTTTATTGTGCTCTAAATTAATTGCGCAACTTTCCAAAAATCGTAACCCATATTTAATTCCGTGTCAGACACCTGTGTCGTTACCCTCAATTTTGAGACACCAACTTAACCCGTTGAGCCGGACCAACTAAAGGGTCCAAGACCGACTCCAAGACACCACCATTTTTGACCTTTGTGTCATTTTTGGATTTTGACCCCAAGTGCCCCCAATTAATTTAGAAGCGCGGGACACTTTAATTCTATTTAAATCGAGGATACCCATTTTCCCTAATCCTATTTAAATCCTTAATTAATCCCAATGCCCATTAAATTAAACCCGTGCCAAACCCCCAACACCCCCTTACCATGCAAATCATCAACTGCAATTTTTTCCAAAATTTTTGCGTCATTTTATGTGTTCATACAATTTCCCAAATTTAAGGGGACTAATATGCAAATATGGTAACATGTGTCAAAACCTCATTGGTTTAAACCCAAATGGAGAAACCCCCACCCATGACCGTTCAAACCACACTCCACTCCCCTTTGTGAGTACACCATTTTTTCTTCATGACACATCCTAGCCATCCATTCAAATTAGGATTCACCATCACCCTCCATCCAACTCACCACTTCCCTATAAAGCCATCACATCACCCTCACACAATCCCCAAAGCTGGCCCTAATCCCAAGACTTGGGAAACACCACCCTCTCTCTCTCTCTCTCTCCTTCCTCTCTTTCACCAACCGCATACTTATTCTTCTTCTCATTCCCTTCTTCTTCTCTTATTCCTTCCCCTCTCCCAATCTCCTTGCTTGCGGCTGAGAGTGTTCTCAGTTACCAAATCTAATCTGGCTTCCGTCGAGCAGTTGTAACGTCTGTTCCCTGGCAAGGCCGGGAGCCACCGAGGCGGCGGCTACGGGCGGTCATAATAGGTCTCGATCGGAGCCGCTCCGATCCCTCCTCCTCCTCTTCGGCGTCCCCCGTTCCCGCCATGGACTGTTGTCGTCGCGCCTATCCCTTCTGCCTCTGCACCACTCTCTGCGCCCTCGGCTACCTCATGGTCCTCTTCGTCGTCGCCCTCTCCGCCACATCCGCCATTACCAGCACCTCGAGCTCCAGTCTCTGGCTACCTCGGCGAGCCGCTGCCGAACTTCACCACCTCCACCTCCAGTCTTCCCCGCGGCCACCCCGAGCCCACTGATGACCGATGTTAATTCATTTCCCACTCTGGTCGAGCTTCTCCCTCCCCGGCGAGCTCTTCCGCCCCGCTGTCACGAGTTACCCCCCGGCCTCCTCCCACACATCCATGAGCCCGAGCTCATTCCCCGCCGGAACTACCAACCCCACCACTGCAGCTTCCTCCCCACCGCCATCACTTTCTTCTCCGACGAACTCCACCACCTCCAGTGGTTCTCCGGCCATCACCCCCCGGCCAGCGAGCCTCGACAAGGTCGACTCTCTCCCCCTCTCTTTGATTATGGGTCATGTTGAGTTTTAACTAAGGTTTAAGTATTAGTATTTATATAATTGTTTCATATTGATGAGAAACATGGGAAAATGACTTGAGATTGGGTTTAAATAAGGTTTAATGTGTTTTAGAGTTTATGTAGTGTTTTAAGCATATATGTATAGATAGTTGTTAGGGTTTGATGGTTTAATAATGTTGTGTAGTTGTGGTGAAGCATAAATAATCTTGTTCCAAGTGATGATTAATGTTTATGTTGAATAAAGTGAATGTGATTTGGGTTAATGATGACTAAGAACAATGATGATTAAGGTGAATGTGATTATAATGACTTGAGATTTAGGTTTAATGGTGAACTTGGGGTTATTCGTCATCAGTATATTAAAATGCAATTGAATGATAGATATTGAGATTAGGGTTTAACATATTTACTTATGTGCATGGTAATCTGTATGGATGAGCAGTGATTGTGGGTGAAAGGATACCGAGGGTTGAGGAAGACCTAATACTTAATAAGTAAATACTCTCAGGGATTGAACATTGATAAACACCGAGGAGCACGGGATTGATGAAGGATTTATGTGTAGTATAAAATGCTCAATTTAAATGTATGATTAGTAAGGACAGTAGGTGAATGACTGATTGAGGACTAGTGTGATCAGTAATTTAGGAACTAGAAATTTAAGGTGATTAACTTAGGGAGGCACCTGGTGACTGGTAACAACAATATTAAACGAAGAAATTAAAATCATAAACTGTGTTTTGAGGATGGCTTGATGATATGGTACTGATGACTAGATGTTTTGACTATCGTACCGATAGTCAACTGTGGTCAAACCCCCCTAGTGTCTTGTCCCGGTGAGTCGTAGCTGAGACTGAGTTTAGGTATTGAAGTGTGTCGCACCCCTGTCTGTCATGGAACAGATTATTGATTTCTGGTTTGTATCTCAACTCTAGGTACTGCGGGACCTGAGGACTTGGACGCGATACCAGATCCCCCTCATTAGCAGCCGCACGCAAACAAGTGTACCTTGCCACCCTGTATTTCAGATTACAGTTATTTATTGTTTCTTTATGTACAATGTGCACGTATTTAAGTTGACGTTCGATACTTCGAGTCCGGTTCACAACCGGGTGAAGACGTACGTCATAACGTCTTAGAAAGATTGTTAGATGTTTCGTAGCATCTCGATATGCGTACCTGAGTATATCGACACCCCAGGACACTCATACACTGTGATCGTGCCAGATTCATGTATTCTGATACTGACCTCATGACCAGAGACTGGGACGACCTTAGGGGCGCGTCTGTTGAGTTACTTTCGTGAGTCGAGACTGTAGTTAGAGGTTCAGGTCCAACGCACAATCGTTGACCGCTTGGGATGGGGAAGACAGTTACTAGACGTTTGGGCTACTCTGCACGCGCTTATATATATATATGTATTATTTCTGTAGTGATCCTGTATCTAGTGTAGTTGTATCACCCGTGTGACTCTTTGCCCGGAGTTGTGGTACGTGCCGTGTATTTCCGTGTCTGGGGCTACGGTTTTATTTTGGACAGCCCACGCGTCGAACATTGTCTTTAAATTGTGTCACACTAGTTGGTTATGATAGAGTACCCTATCGTGCACTTGTACTTTCTGTTTACTTGGTATGTTGTATTTTTGTACCTTGTTACGTCCCTCTGAGGACCTGGTTCCCTGCCAGTTTTGCAGCATAGATGATTACGGAGCATTTAGAGTTGCTGTTGAAGTTGCATGTCTTGCGGGCATGGTACCAGGTACTCACATTATATCTACCGACATTATAGTTATTTTACAATATTTATTTCATCTGCTGTTGTAGCCTAGTTTTTATAGACTTATACTTATTCTCGAGTCTATTCGAGTTAGTGTGTTATTGGGCGGCCGACTCTAGCACATATAGCTCTTTCTTGTATACTGTTGTACATTGTGGATTGAGACATAGAGGTTTACAATTGTGGGATATCTAGTTAGTGCCCTTTATACTTTACAGCTTATACGTATTCGAGTCAGACCAGAGTCTGGTCGAATGTGTAGCTGGCGTGTCACGTATTCCTGGTCCTACGTATTTTGAGACTGGGGCGTGATAGTTAATTCCTCCACCTTCAAGTGCTCCTAGCAATCCAAGCTCTAATGCTCCTTAGATGATGTAATTTAGAGGGATTGAGAGTGAATTAGGGTAAATTTGGTAGAGGGATGAGTCGATTAGGGGAAGAACATAATTGGGGATCTCTAATAAAATAAATTAATGAGATAAGAGAGAGAAAAGCCTCCTTAAGTGGTCGGCCCCCTCTTTCCCCTTACCAAGCAATGTGTAATGTCCAAGTTACCCCTACTAGTTAGTCATGAGGTTTAATTAGGGAGGCTATATTAGGAAGCTTATAATTCTTCATGAAACTAATCTAATCTCCTTAATTAATTAAGGGAATGGGTCTAATGGCCTAACACAATGTTGGACTCAATGTGTCATGACAAACTAATGGGTACACTAATGACAAGTCCACATAAAATGGGATAGCCCACTAATAAATAATTAAATAGCACAATATAATATAATTAATTAGTAGCACATATATAAATATTTAATCACTAAATAATAAATATGCTAAATAATAAAAATACCACCATCTAGAAATATGGTAGTGACACCATGTATCATAGAATTTCCTTGAACATTGGTGTATTAGTGATATGGAAGTAACAAGTGTTTACATGTTATACGAGTATGTGCTTTGTGCTTGGAGTTAGGTCTATGAGAGAGTGTACTACAGGCTTAGCACTGCAGTAGGTGATCTACACAAGCTTGTTATTGTCCAGGCAAGGTGCAAGGGAGGTTGGAGTGTAACCAGCTACTTGAGTGTGGTGAGGAGTATCAGCTTTGGGTGTTTATTCAGAGGAGAGGTATATGTAGCTGATTTGTAGCGTGTTTATCAATTCTGTTCTGTATGATAAGCAGATAGGCTCGAGCGTTTAGTTGTTAAGGGGTATCATTTTTTTAATTCAAATTTGGGCAGTAGGGGTTGCACTGGTAGACAATATAGGGATGAACAACAATGAGGATCGGAGATGTAGCAGCAGTAAAGGGAGAGTTATGTGTGTGCAGTGAGGATCTTTCAAGTATCAGGTATTACATAGGAACTGGGTAGTGAAGTTAAGACTCAAGCTCGAGTAGTGTGCGGATCCTGGGTATAAGTGTCTGTGTGGTGGTGTGTGTTTGAAGAGTAGTGCAGTGGTGTTGGGGTAATACACAGCAACAAGTCATACTTGGGGACTGATTTGAAGACTTAGGTCTGATACTGAGGTATCATCTTACATCAAGGTATGTGGGTATCAGTTAGCATAATTGGTAAATGCTAGGTTTTGGTCTTATTTCCTATGTTAGTTTGTTAGGTGTCAAAGTAAGAGAAGTGTGGAGCAGGCCAGTATCAGTGGGGAGAGTGTATGAGTGTAGTTGAATTCTTAATGGGTCATAGGTTAGTATGGTTTTAGTGTTAAGTTAGTGTCAGTTGTATGGGTCAAGGGTTGGTATCCTATACCTATACATAGGTAGTTCATATGACTATATAAATAGGGGTATGTAAGTATGAGTTGCATGCAGACTTAGGTATATTTATATAAATAACATATAGAACCAAGCATTACTTATGTGAGTATCCAGCTAAGTATAGTTAAGGTTTGGGTAAATATTAAGATATAAAGTGAGGTATTAACTAGTAATTATATACATGAGTTATTTATATACTAATAACAAATAGTATATGAGTAACTAGTATTAGTTAGATATTGATTAATTGACCTTGTCAAAGCCTAGAAAATCTAGTATTGACCAGGAAACCTAGATATTGACCAAGTTTGACTTTCAAGACCAAGTTTTAGCCTAGGAATCATATTTTAACATAGTTAATAGCAATAAATAAAGAAAAAATACAGGCAGAGTGAGCTGAATAATCGAAGTGTATCATTCTATATCACCAATTGATATTATTATTTCATATTTAGGTCTTTGTGACTCTATTTTGAACATCGATCCTCACACATTGCTCAGGAGCACAGATGAGTACATTCTCTGACAGTTTTCGTTATTTTGATGACTACATTTATTCTAGTTCTGTAGGGTTATACTTGATTCCTGACACAGTGGATTCATGGATTAGTATTATCGATACCTGTTATGAGGAGTCATGATTGGATCCATCGTACTAGCCGGGGACGGAGAAGTATTAGTTGATTATGTGACCATACCCACTTACTTGTGCATAGTTTACCCCCACTACACGAGGGTGTAGCTTGATCTTATTACTTGTGCATAGCTCCCCATATATGATTGGTCTGATCCCCTTACCTGTACTTGTGCATAGTCAATCATACTTTATTGACCTGATCCCTTACATGTACTTGTACATAGCCAATCATATATGGTAGAGCCTAATCTTGTCCCAAGCCGGTCACATAATAACAAATATTTCAAGGCACTTAGTATTTGTCCATTTCACCATTCCAGTTTACACTTGCTGATATAGTCATTCTCTTGTTTATTTACAGTTCATTATTTCTTGTGATATGATTATCTGTGTACCAGTTCCTTATTGTTCTAGCATTTCTTCCATCTTATATTTTTATTACTTACGGTTTTATAGTCTTTATCAATTTAAATAGAACTGTTGTTAGTTTATGTGCTTCACTCCAATCCTGACTGGATATATTTTTCAGAGGATTTTGATGGCTTTTGTCCCACATACTATGGACCGAGAGTATATGAGGGTTACATCCAGGAGCTTCAGAAGGATCCCGTTCTAGTAGGGGATCCATTAGTAGTGACTTAGAGCCAAGCATTTATATTGTATTTAGATTATTCCACTTTGAGATACTCTGAGTTGTACTATATTTGAGACTTATGTTGTATTTGAGTTAGATAGACTGTTAGATTTACTGCTATTATTTTAGATGTTATTTCTAGACTTATTTGTTGGAAATTTTTTTATATTATTTTATATCTTTATCGTGCCATTCATATTCCTATAGATTATATTGTGATTGAGTATTGGTATGACATTATATTTATATTTATCTTATCCTCCTTATGGAGTTGAGATCATTGACAAGTTATATGTTATTGTGAGATATGATAGATAGTATTATGACCTAGATAGTGTTCTACCGCTGATGCTACGGCGCTGGACGTACCCACGTACACGTGCCCTTATTTCGGGTGCGGGTCATGACATATATATATAACATGTCAATGGTAACTCAACTCTAGAAGGAGGACAATATATATATATATAGCGTCAATACTCAATCATAATGAACTGGAGGCAGATAATGGCATGATATCATAAAAAGAAGGGGAAACACAAGTCTCACAATATCCAAGTCTAGAATCTAGCAAATAACACAAATGGCCCCAAATAAAAATAATATGCCAATGTCTAAGCTGGAGACATATCCAGTACGATAAATAGATACTAGCTATTGGTCTGCTACAAAAATGTGAGCCTCCTCGATAGCTGGTACTATATCATCCTGGGCTAAAGGTGCTACCTCGACTGGCTCTCCGTCCTGTGGGCCGTAGTAGGTAGGACACCAATCCTATAAATAGTCGTCTGAAAAAAAAATCCAGTCAGGATTGGAGTGAAGTACAACCCAATAACATTTCCAATAAATGACAGAAACTATGAAACAATAATACAAATAAAAATAAAAATAAATGATGAAGAGTTACTGAATGGTAAACACCACGACAATAAAATATCACGACTGATCATGGAAATAACTAAGAGAAATATGGTAGGAATCATCAATATATATGAACTGGAAGTAAAAGAGAACTATAACAATAAGTGCCTTAAAATATTAGTATAATATGTGATCGTCTTAGGCCTAGCACGATCTATAATACAAGGAGATTAGCTCAACTACACGTAAGTTCCATGATTAGCTAGTTATCACGGGCTATACTACTATACAGGGCTATAAGGTATGATCACATATCCACTAATACTTTTCCTACCCCCGACTAGTACACGGATCCAAATTATGATACATTCTGACACAAAAATTACTATGCACGGTCTGTAATATCATGCACACTGATCATGGTCTATATATAATCATGAAGTAATCAAGTGATCACAGAGAAGAACATCTCATGACGGGGATCCACGTATACAAATTTGTGTAATCATCATATCAAGAACCAAATATCTCAGAACTAGATACATGTAACATAGGGGCTATAAAATAAGGTAACTATCAGAGAATATACTCGCCTGTGGTCTTAAGAGAATGAGGTCGAACGGTGTACGAACTAGTGTCACACAAACCTATATATGAATTTAAATATTATTTGGTGTAGTGAAATGATAAACAAGCCTAAATAAGCAAAAAGAGAATTTTTAGGTCAAAACTAGGCCACTCTAGTTAAACTAGGTCAAAGGTTGACTTTTAGGGTCAAACTAGTCAACTTTAGTCAAAACTAGGTTATACCTAGATTTTCTAAGGTATACCAAGTATCTTAGCTTATACTACTTATACTAGTTAATATATTTCTAAGTATTATATGTATTTTTCCTATATAGGCTATATGTATATAAGGTATCTTAAAATTATGCTAATATTTGATATCTTAGAATACTTTACATTATATTATCAGATACCTTAACATATAGGTAATATCTTAACATGTACCCATATCATAGATACCAATCCTAGTATCCAGACTATACCTGCTATCAAAAAACCACATGATACACACAATTTTACTACTTTGATACTCATGTATCACCTATATTTATGTGACACATAGACACCCTAAGAGCATTCCCTCAAGCACATAGGTAAACACTCCTTCACTCATATCTTAACTATGGATATCACTTGATCACATGTATCACTCACACAGTGAATACCCATTCCTCCAATTCAAACCAACTTCATATACCTGATACATACTCTCCTCAAGCACACTAGAGCATGTACTCTATTCTCAGCCTACTGTTACATATTCTAGTTAAACTTATAACCAGTACTCACCATTTTATTCACAATGGCATTCTAACTATTATTTAATTATACCAACAATAATGTTTGCACACATAAACAACAATATCTAGTAAATACCCGAATGTAGGAACTTTACCCAATCCGAGAATCCACACAACCTAACACATACCTACGCAGGTACCTGGAACCCTCATGAGACTGTTGTAGTTCCCCTTTCTTCATTGTTGTACCATCCTATATCGCTGTCCATTTTTCCCTACCCCCCATACTGGATCCAAATGCCTGATACTCTAATAAGTGCATCGATACACTAGAGTATCAAACTTGCACATAACTAATTGTCTCCAAACCTAGGCACTGCTCTCAGGATCCAAGTAGCACTTCAACCTTGCTCTAATTTACTCTCTTTAGCAGTGCAACATAAGTTGCTGCTGTTACTGATGCTTCATAACCTGACCCCCCCTAAATGCCTACTGTTGTTGTGTGCATTTTAATAGCAGTGCACCTGGTGCTTGCTGCTACTACGTGATCCCTTAATGCTCGATCCCCATCTTCCCTTGCTACTTACTACACTTTGATGTTGCTGTTAAGAATTAGATAGTGCACACGGTACACGTTCTTACTTAACACCCCTTACCCCCATTGAACCCATTGACTGATACTCCTTCACCAATACTAGAGTATCAGTTCCCCCATTTCTCCTAATGTGCAACTGACTGTGCACAACACAGTGTGCACACACCCACCACACTGAAATTGGTCCTCTTACAATAACATACACAATTAGAATTTATAAACACAAATGCTAATACACTATATATAAATACACCTAGATGAGCACCTTAGCATATCATTTAAACAAACACTTCAAGTGCAATTCCAAGATACCTATGATACACCCTTCAAATATCCATTACATGTGATACCACTACTCAAAATACAAGAACCACATTCTAAAATACCAAATACAATACAAAATAGTAGGGAATAACCTACTAGGCATTCCATCAAACACTTGGTGTGCCATCTCGGAGTTTTCCCCAAATGGACACAAAACTCAATGTAACCTTCACCATAGGCCTCCTATGAACCTAGTTCTTCTTCCTATGGGTAGTCCTAAGCCAAGGAAGGGTTCTTATGAGTCTATTACATTATTCTAGAATTGAAATGACAAGGAAAATTAAATTTTACCTATTGGAAGATGGATTCCCAATGTGGCTCCTTCAAATGGCACAAGAATGAGAAATGAACACCTACTCCTACTAAAATTCTCCTTCCACTAGCCTCTTGCAATCTTCAAGCTTATAGCTCTCCTTGGAGATAAAAATGAGAGAGATTGAGATTGGTTTGGAGTAATTTGATAGAGGGATGAAGGGATTTTGAGGATGAACTAAATTAAGGAGAAAATAAATGAACTGATAGGAATTAATGAGGCTCGTCCCCTTTATTTTAGGCTTAGGGCCGACTACCTCTAGGGTTTGGGTTGGTTTGATTCATAATGTCTAAAATGTCCTCCAAGTTGTCATGAAGAGTTATCTAAAAAAAGGGTTTAATTAAGGAATGTTCTAATTTAATTTCCAGGGATTATTGACTCATTCTCTCTTCTTTAACTAGTTAACCATGACTAAACTAAATGGATTGCACTAATGGACATGACAAGTATAGTTGGGTTCACTTAGGTTCAATAACAATTAGTCTAACTAAGTTGCTAACATACAACCAACATATATATATATATATATATATATATATATATATATATATAATGTAACAATAGTAATATTTTGAAATATAAATATAATAATATATTATTATGGAATGCCAAAAATATTCTTTTCTAGAAAAGTGGTAGTTACATTGTTATTGAAGGGGCGCTTCCATCTGTAGTCGTTGGTGGGGCATTGTAGTCCCTGCAAACGGGTGTCTTTTGTATTTTCTCCGCTGCGACAGGCCTTATGATGAACGTTGTCTAATCTTGAAGCGGGACTGAAGTTGTCTATAATTTTATCGCAGGTAACAAATTATTTCTACTAGTGTCCATCAAATGGCTATCAGGGATACCCAGGGGCAGTTTCAGTGTTGCCTGCCTGAACCATTCTATATACTCTCAAACAGGTTCATTTTCTTTTTGAACTATATCCATGAGGGAGCTCATAGTTGTTGGCCCAATATTTATGTTGAGTTTTTGAATATGGCTAATCGATTAAGTTTAGTATTATAGTAATCGATCAATCACTATAGTATCTTCTACTTAAACTCAACATTGTCCAGATATGCAATATTTGCTTCTGTATATTTCCTTTTTCGTCTAATATGTATTTGCAGAAAGTAATAAGCAAGATCAGCAATGGACATATGATATATGATGATGAGCCAAAACAGAGTTATACCAGAAGATTTCTCTAAACTGCCGGCAAGGAAAAATGCATCTTCAAGTCAGCAATATTTCAGAAGTTTGGTGTCATCAGTTCTCTTGGTTTTTATATATGATTTGATATTTTATTTGATTCTAGGACTTATGTACATCGAGTCGCAATGGCATAACCCAAGCCTACTCAAATAAACCTCGAACATATCCACAAAATCAGTCAACATTCATTCACAAAGCCTACCATACTTAGCAACCTAACTCGGGCCAAATTCATGTC
The DNA here is from genome assembly GCA_036927795.1 of Iris macrosiphon. Taxonomy (NCBI): domain Eukaryota; kingdom Viridiplantae; phylum Streptophyta; class Magnoliopsida; order Asparagales; family Iridaceae; genus Iris; species Iris macrosiphon. The sequence goes on along the minus strand of JAYESA010000108.1, from coordinate 459,180 downwards.
GAACTTAGACCGAACTCGGTTACCCTTTTGGTATAAAATCAACCAGTTTAATTAGCTTGTGATTTTTTGGACTCCAACGTTCAAAAATTCAAATATTCTCTACCGAATTTTAGCCGAACTCGGTTTGGTAGTAACCTATAAATAGAGTTGGATTTCATATTCTTACTCACTCAAACATTCTCAATCTTTATATCCTATAGTGAGTAAACCTTCAGAGCCTAAAATTTTTTATCTTCAAGATCAACTCCCAGCCTTCTAGTGCCAAGTGCGATCTCGGTTAGAAGTTGTTCGAGTTATAAAAGCTTGGTTCATCAAGCTCTTATTCTGTGTGAAGTTGCGAGCCTACGGATCAAAACTCGTAGTGTGTGAAGTTGCGAGACTTCGGATCAAAATTCGTGGTGTAAAGAAGTGGCAAGCCTTCGGATCAAAACTTATGATTCACTATTGGTGATTATAGTGGATAAAACTCCGAGCTTGAGTTCTCGAGACTGGACTAGTCCTCTCAGAGGAAAACCAGTATACATCGGGGTATTTGCGTTTGCTCTCTCTTACTCTTACTCTTATTTTATTACTGTCTTGCATATACATTGTTATTTAGTGCCTTCACTCTGCTTAATTTTAAATTGGGTAGATTATTCCGCTACACTTTATTCGCCCCCTCTAGAGTTGCCTTACAGTCCTTCAATTTGTATCAGAACAGGTAGTCGCTTATTTAGTTTCTGATCCTAATTGCTCCTTCAATTGGTATCAGAGCTGGTTCTCTTAATATTTGGCTTAACATCATTAGAGACGTATGGAAACAATTTGATCTATCTACACCAACAATGGTGAAGGCCAATCCACAAATAGGCCACCCTTATTGATGGTACTAACTACACGTATGGGAAGACACGTAGTTTCTATTTGAAATTACTTGATTTTGATCTTTGGTTTATTTTAATAGATGGATGAAATTACTTGATTTTGATCTTTGGTTTATTTTAATAGATGGATACAAGAAGCCACCTAGAATAGTAGATGGCAACCATATAGAGAAACCCCATAATAAGTACACAAACACAGAAAAAAAAATAAGCTTGTCTTGATGCTAGAGCTATTAATGCTTTATTTTGTGCTATAGACATGACTGAATTTAACAGGGTATCAACATGTACCACTTCACACGAAGTTTGGAAGCTCCTTGATATAACTCATGAAGGAACCACTCAAGTAAAGGAATCAAAAATCAGTAGACTGACGCAAGAATATGAGGCGTTCAAGATGAATCCAAATGAGACCATCATTGAGATGTTCACAGAAAGCCCTCGATATGCTGCAAATATATGCTTAACGACATTCACGAACAAGGTAAAAGATAATCCTTTACCTGAGGAGTTTTCTTATAATGAATTATCTGATTCTTTCAATGATTTATTTGAAGACCACAAGAAGCTTATGGATAAGTATAAGCAAGCCAGAAAAGATATTAAATCTTATCTGCTTCAGAATGAAAAGCTTACTTGTCTACTAAATGAAGCTAGAGACTATACCTCTTATGACAATTATATTTATATCTCCAAACTTAAGCTTAGCTTACAAGAAGCACATGACTGCTTTGATGAAAGTAATCAAGAAAATGCTAAACTTAAGGAGGATTTAGAAAAAGAGATAAAGAAGTACTCTAATGCCTTACTTAGAATT
>JAYESA010000108.1:232500-452500 GCA_036927795.1 Iris macrosiphon | reverse complement strand
CAAGATCATGGTCCTACTGGTCGTGTTATCACAGTCTCAATCAGGGTCACTATACTATCTAACACAGCACAAAAGAAAAGTCTAACAGGTACTAATAAAGCATACCACGAGGAATGGAAAGGACAGGAAGAAGAACAAAGAGACAGACCTGCTAACCCGACATCCGTAGCATCGGCCTCCTCGACCGTCAACGCATAAGCCCTGCACGGCTGGGGTATATCCCTCTACTGGTGCGGGGTATGATGCTGTGCCACTGGTGGCCTAGCTCCAACTCTCTGATCCTGTGCTCCACCAAATAGAGGTGCAGTGGGGCAATCTCGCATCTAGTGAGCAGCGGATCCACAGAACAAACACACCTTCAACCTCCTCCTACAAACATCCCAAGTGTGTCCTGCCTTCCTGCAGTAGGCACAAGTGGGCACCCTCTGATCCTGACCCTGCTTTGCTGCCTTCTGCACATAGGGACGCTTAGCCGATCCCACACTACCACTCGCACTGCCTGCATCATCCCTGCCTCTCTTGGACTTGAGCTCTAAGTCATCCTCTGCTCTCTGAGCGTCTCCTACTATCTGCTCGAAAGTCGCCTCGCGGTCACTCCTAGTCAAAGACTTGACCGCCATGACCAAGCCCTTGTGAAACTTTCTCGCCTTTGCTGCCTCACTCAAGCCCTCCATAAATCTGCCCAGACGGCAGAACTCTGCTGCGTACTCGTCCACCATCATGCTCCCCTGGACGAGTGCCTCAAACTGGCTCTCCAAAGCACCGAGCGCCACATCTGGGAAAAACTTCTCCTTAAAAAGTCTCTTGAAAGCCTCCCAAGTAAGTCCTGGTGCCGCGATCCACGTATCAGTGCGATACCACGTCAAAGCGAGGTCGAACATCTGCTGCCCACTGCCTCTATCTTTATGTTGTCTGGAATCTGTGCCAGCCAAAAAATCCTCTCAATCTGCTCTATCTAGTCATCCATGTACAGGATCCCTTCTGTACCCCGGAACTCCTTGGGCCGCATCCTCTGGAAGTCAATGATGTTGCCGGGCCTCGGATGATGTGCCTGATTTACTGTGGATGAATCTGTGCCACTATGTCCACTGCCGTCATGGCCACCTGGTGGGCGTTCTCAATGCCAAGCCTCATCACATCCACCTGACGGTGCTGCGTATCCATCATCTCCCTGAAGAATGCAAACAACTGTGCGGCGTTTACTAGTACAGGAGGTGGTAGAGGAACCACCGGAACGACTGGGTAGTCCTCGGATCGACAGGTGAAGGAGGATCCCTGAGAGAAGCAGATGCTCCCTCAACCGCAGGAGTGGTGAGTGGAGTGGTAGCAGCTGCCTGAATACGAGCTGGACGAGAGGTAGCAGACCTCTCGGTAGCAACTGCTGGGACGGTACGATGGGATCGTGTCTTCGGAGGCATCCTGAACACAGATCAAAAGAAGTCAATACGGCGCAAGATATGATATCATCAAAGAAGGACAGTAATATTTCAAAAGAAGCAATTTTAGAATAATTAGATTGTAATTGTTCCTAGTCGTGATTGAGTACACTCTCATCCTAGATCCTATAACCTAGGGCAGGCTCACAGCGGTACAACTAAATCATTGTACTACCACGACATCGCTCTAATTGCGAATCGAGACCTGCATGGGGCCGCCAACAAAAACGTGTCACGACCCGCACCCAAAAATTGGGTATGAGTCGTGGGTACGTCCAGCCTATGCCATAGTATCGGCAGTAGAACGCTGTCTAGGTCTACTAACCATCTCACACAATCAATATATATACTTGTCAAGATCTCAACTCCAAACGGAGGAGCAATATCATAATGATAACACAAGTACTCAATCACGAATCTAAGCACGATAAGATAACACAGAAGTCTAACAACTGCAAGGTCTAAACAACTGCTACTAAAACAACCATAATATCAATAATAATAATACAACAATATCCAAAATCATATACAATACAAGGTCTCAATCCAAAATCAGAGACAAATTCGGTACCAAGGCTAATAAATACAGCAACTAAGGTCCTAGTGATCCCGGCTACCAACCCAGAAATCACTCCTAAACTAGAGGGTCCCTGACTGCACCATCGACAGGATGAGGTCCATAAAACGTCGGACACAATCCTCCGGATACTCTGGAAAAATATGTCCAGTCAGGACTGGAGCAAGTACACATCTAACAGCAGTTCCAGTTAAATGATAAAAACTATAAAACAGTTGTAGCAAGTAGCAAGGAGAATGAAATAAAGTATGAAACAAGAAAATATACATATCACTGGTGCATAAAGGTAAAGATGCATGAATATCAGAAGCAAGATAGTAATAACTGCAAGATACAAGAAATCTAAACTAAGATCAAGTCTGTGCACAAGAACGTGTAGTGAGTCCAGCAAGGGTACATATAATGAGTCAAGTCCAGAAACTATAAGTGAGACCAGTCAAGAAATGCAAGTGAGTCCAGACTAGAAAGAATGAACTCGTGTCTTTGAAATACCTGTTTTGACATGTAAACGGCTAGGGGGTAAGTACAGCTCACCGTACACTGGGTGTGCGGCTGCTATCATTCCAGATTAGACCAGAGGGGGTGATTCCAGTTGGGAATATTTACATGTCTATTCGAGTATTTCTCCGCCCCGACTAGTACAAGTGAATCCAAGACCCGACACGTAAATCAAGTATGAATCCAGCCAGAAACATGAGTGATGCCTGTAGTGATGCCTGTAGGTGATGCCAGTAGGTGATTCCAGAAAAGAGGCCAGAAACATAAAAAAATACGTGTCGCAAGTAAATAAATCCAGAAATACCAGTCCATGTCGCGCAAAAAAATCAGATGATACTATACTAGAAGCTGAATCATAATAATCATCAGATAATAAAAACTATCAGAGAATGTACTCGCCTGACGTCCTGAGCAACTAGCGATCCGAACTGGTATCGCAAGGACCTATTACGAAAATCAAGGTTAAACAGGTTTCTAATGAGTTAAACAGATATAAAATAGCTAAAAATAGGCTTCTAGGGTCGTTCTAGGTCAAACCGGTCAAACCGGTGAAATCTGGGTCAAAAAGTTAACTCTTTGTCCAAAAAGTCAACTTTGGGTCAAATCTAGGTCAAAAGTTAACTTTGGAGGTCAACCGGGTCAACTACGGTCAACTCTAGGTCAAACTAGGGTGCCCCTAAAATTCTAGGTCAAAACTAGGTCATTAAGCTAATAAACCATCAAACTCGCCTCCTTGAGATACCGGGATACCCTCGGTATCAGATACCTAAACCTACGCTATACGCCCCGCCCATACCCCATAAAATATACACTAGCACGCATAAACATATACACATATATATATAGAAGCAACTCTAAACTTATTCCTAGGCAATTGCTCAAAAACCCCGCTCGAAACTCAATACCTTAGGTATCTCACGGTATTGAGATACCTTGATATCTCAAGGTATTGAGATACCTCTCTAAACCCTCACTAACTACCCCTCTAGCTAAACTATTATGAATATAGATATATACCTAGCTATATGTATAGGCTAATATATATATATATATATATATATATATATATATATATATATATATATATATATATATATATATCCACAAACACAATATATACATATCCCTTACCTTATACCTACACATATATATATCTAGCTATATCTATGCATATATCTAGCTATATCTATCTATCTATTCATCTATCTATCTTTCTATCTATCTATCTATCTATTCATCTATCTATCTATCTATCTATTCATCTATCTATCTATCTATAGATCTATCTATCTATCTATCTATTTATCTATCTATCTATTCTAGCTAATACATAGATATATATATATCGATCTATCTCTCTCGCTCGCTGCTACCCCTGCTGCGCTACAAATGTCGCGCTTGTTGCTGCTCCTGCTGCTGCAGGATACTGCTGCTGCTGTGCGCTGGCTGCTGTGGCTGCTCTGCTCCCCCCTCGCTACCTCGCTATACACATGACCACACACACACAAACACGCACACACAATCGCACATATATATATATATATATATATATATATATATATACACCAACATACATACATATATATAGATACACCAACATACATACATACATATATATATATATATATATATATATATATATATATATATATATATATATATATATACACCAACATACATACATATATATAGATACACCAACATACATACATACATATATATATATATATATATATATATATATATATATATATATATATATATATATATATATATATATATATACACCAACATACATACATATATATAGATACACAACTATATATATAAATATACACACTCACTCACACACTAATACATATAGGTACACACACATATCTATATATATATATATATATAAGCACACATATTCATATATATATATATATACACACACAAACCCATATATATATATATATATACATACACACACTTATATATATATACATATACACACACACACACACTCATACATATATATATATATATATATATATATATATATATATATATATATATATATATATATATATATATACACTCACACCTATACACAAACACTCACTCACACTCACACACACAAATATATATATATATATATATATATATATATATATATATATATATATATATATATATATACTCATACAAACACACACACACTCGTACATATATAAATATACCTATATATATATATATATATATATATATATATATATATATAACCACACACACACTCACAAACACACACTCACTCTCACACACCCTCGCACACACAACTACACACACATAAACATATATATATACACATACACAAATATATATATATATATATATATATATATATATATATATATATATATATATATATATATATAGAAATACATACACACACACATATATATATATACACCTATATAAACACAACACACACAACACACAACACAACACCCCACCAACGCACGCCCAACGACCCCTACACGCACAAACATATATATATATATATATAATATAATCCGAGAACTCTAGAACACACTCTCCGAAGCTAACCCAACGGGCACACAAGTCCGAAACTAAGAAACCAAGTCGAAATGGCCGTTCGGTCATTTCGACGAACACGTGGTGTGCGGTTCGTAAAATCTCCTGAAACGTACACCAAACCTACTCGGAATCGACCCAAAATTTATCCACGGATTCTAAACGATGTCTAGATCCTAAAAAAAAATACTAACTCGTCGATTCTAGGTCCGTGGCAAAAATGCGCACGCACATAGAACCGGCGACGACGAAAACCCCCAAAATGCTCGAAACGCCCATTTCTCCTTGATACGACCCCACATGTCCGAACGAAGACACGTACTAACCTTCAAGACACCCGACAATGTCTACCTAGGTCCGTCTAACATAGGGCATCACCCAAAATTGGGCCATTCTCGGATTTCACCCAAAATTGACACAAAACCTAATGTTAAAGTCTCCAAACACAACCAAACTTGCTCCAACTTCCTCCCACGGGTAGCCCTAAGGTATAGGAAGGTTCTAAACTACTAATTACACTATATTAGAGCAATTAGTAAGAGGAAAGTTAGGGTTTACCTCTTGGGAGTTGGAATCCCAAGGCCAAAGTCTTCAAAACTCTTGAAATCATCTCCCTCAAGCTCCAAGCCTCCAAATCAAGCCTCCACACTAAGTCTAAGCTCTACACACCTAGGTTAGGGAAAAGTATAGGATTAGGGTTCACATCCATGAAGAATAAAAGAAGAAAGAGAAAAAATAGAGAACTTACTTGAAGTTGGAAGAAGGAAAGAAGAAGAAAGAGTGGAGAATGGAGAAGAAGAAGAAGAAGAAGTGAATGAATGAAGAGAATGGGGGGGCTACTGTGATCGGGTCTGGAAAGAGGGAAATAGCGTCGGCCACACACACATAAGTAGGTTACATTAATCCAAAAGACCAAAATGCCCTCCTCTAACTTGGGTTTTGGGTTTGGGGTTCCAAAAGCACTCAAACTAACTCCCAAACTCTCCAACTAACTAAAATAAAATATAATAATAATTTTAAACCCAAAAATAGGTCTCACAAGGGTATTGGTTGGGTCGGACATGGGTCCACTAGGGTCTAACATGGGTCCAGGCTAGCCAAAATCCTAAAACAATCAATAAAAAAATAATCCAACCATCAATTAAATATAAATATAATTAATTATAAATAATACACAATTTACTAAATTAAAATAAAAAAATACCTTGCTCTGGAAATAGGGTAGTGACATGACCCAGCCGGACCGCCTCCTTGCTCCCTGCACCTCTCCATCCCGACCTCGACAAGCCTCCGGTGATCTCCTCCTCCCTGCTTCCCTTCACCTGAACACTCTACAACACCACCACCATTATCACCACCACCACCACCACTCTACATCACCACCACCAGCCCCATCGATGAACAGTCACAGCCCCTCATCCACCTCTCCTCCTCATGCCTGAGCGTCAACGTCTCGACAGTCCAGCCATCATCTCGGCCGTCCCTGACCACCCCGTCTTCTCTCCGATCTCCTTTACACCGCAGCCTCCTCCTTCCGTCGACGAGCACACCACCAGCACGACTTCGCCTGAGCTCCAACTCCGGCAGCCACCTTAATCATCGTCATCGTCACCATCGTCATCGTCGTCATTATCATCATCAACATAATCATCATCTTCATCATTACTAACGATATAACAACCATCAACATCATCATCGTCACCATCGTCATCGTCATCATCAGCATCGCCGTCATCGTCGATCTCGTGCCCGTGCGCAGGTTCGTTCCTGCCCTCCTTTTCGTCATTTCATGTGATTGTGTGTATATATATTCAAATGGGTAGTATGTATGTATGTATGTATGTACGTATTAGTATTAGTATATGTTTAATATGAATATTGGTATATATATATATATATATATATATATATATATATATATATATATATATATATATATATATATATAAGGTATATGAACTCAATTAGTGTATATGTATTAGTATTTGTATTCCATTAGTATAGGCTTGACATGTATATAATTGGTATATCTATATATACATATATATATATATATATATATATATATATATATATATATATATATATATATATATAGTACGTGAATTCAATTAGTGTATATACAATATATATATTGCATATGTATTTAATTGGTATATATATATATATATATATATATATATATATATATATATATATATATATATATATATTATAAGTAACTAATGATATATGCTAGTTAATTATATGTATAATTATAAATGTACTAGGCGACCCTAGTGTAATTACGGATATCCCGTAGCTACATTGACCTGTGACCATGTAAATTATTAGAAGACTGCCATGATGTACACTGGCGTACTGGCGAGCCCCGTATCATTTTGACTGTCTGTCTTGTACAGCAATTACAGATGCGACACATGTGCAATTAGACGCACACTTGACCCTAGTTGACTAGTGTCATACCTAGCGTAGCCCTGAGTTTATTGTGCTTTGATTGTGTGTTAGTATAATGTATGATACAATATTGTATTAAATGTTGTCTTTAGGACTGTTGGATTTTCAGACAAGATTTGGAAATAGACATTGATATTTCCAGCTAAGGACCACAGGCGAGTACGTTCTCTGATAGTTTCTTATTTATGATATCCTCTATGTTCATTGTATCTAGTGTAAATATCCATATTTTTTGACACGATGGTTATACGGATTGGTATATCCAGATCTCGTCATGAGATGTTATTCCTTGTATATGGTATATCTTGTACAAGTCTTGTTTCATTGGTTATCTTGTGCATGTACAGACACTGATTCTCAGGGAGACTTGCTACCTTCCTAGAGAATCCCGTGCCATAGCGTACCATGGTTGGATCTACTATACCAGTCGGGGGTGGAGAGTATTTTAGTGTAGATATGTGATCATACCCTTCATGTACAAGTCATGTTCTCATGTTAGTGTTGGTCATACACCGCACGTATGACTAACCAGGCCATTATTTCTGTACAAGTTCCCAAGCCGATCACATGTTAAAGCTAGTACTCACACACTTAGTCATTAGTATTCTTGTTCATTGACATATTGTTTATTCTTGTATTTATTTCCAGTATTTTTTTTATTGCGTATCTCTTGTACATGTATATGCATCTTGTATATTTATATCTATTTACTGCTACATAGTTTATATCATTGATTTAGAACTACTATTGGATGTGTACTTTGTTCCAATCCTGACTGGATATTTTTTCCAGACTGTGACATAGAGAACTTGTTCCCGGCATACTTGGAGATTTGGATGTCATTGATTGCAGGTTAGACTATTTATTGTTGTTAGACTTGTCTTGTATTTTGTTTATTTTCTTCGATATCTTATCGTGCCTTAGTTTATATGATTGAGTATTCTATATTACAGTGTGATATCTATGTCTCCTTACAGAGTTGGATATTCGTGAGAGATTGATTAGATAGAGTATTGACCTAGACAGCGTTCTACCGTCGATGCTGCGGCGTAGGCTGGACGTACCCACGTACTCGTGCCCCAAATTCTGGGTGGGGGTCGTGACACATTTTTAGTGGCGGCCCATGCAGGTCAGACTTTGTAATTGTGCATTGTCGTGGTAGTGCGACGTCTTAGTTGTACTACTGTGTGCCTGCAATAGGATATAGGACATAGGATACTAGGAAGAGAGAGGATACTCAATCACAAAATTTCTTGAGAGATTCCTGGGACGACCCTTGAGAATCTCATTATAATTTCCAATTCAAATCTTTTTTCCTTGTTCCGTCCGTTCTCACTTGTTGTTATTGAATTTGATTCTAGTTAATCAGTTATTAAATTTAATTCTTGGTATCGTTGTTGAGTTTTGATTTTATGTCGAGATAAACTTTATGGACTAAAATTTTCGGTATCATCTGATGACATATGTTGATAAGGACAGTGAGAAAGGTAAAACGTCTGCTTTGGTTATGAAGCCTAGAGTTTATCGCAGCCACATTAGCTGTCATGGTGAAAATGTAGGAACCTAACTTTGGATGTACATATCTTAGTTATGAATTTAGAGTTTTTTGCAGCCATACCGGTTTGCGTGGCAAGGATTCTAGATGACGTGATTATAGAGTTACATATCTTAGTTATGGAACATATCGTTTATCGCAGCTATGCTTACTGGCGTCGTAAGGATTCTGAGTGTCATGATTTCAGACAGACGTGTATGATTATCAGGTTGTATCTTAAATTGGTTCTTAAAGTACCATCTCAATACTTATCCACTTCTGTTATTATAGACCTTGTTCCATCATTTTGCTTAGCAGTAGAGTTACCTTCAGTCCTTAATCTAGTTCCTTTTTTAGCTTCCTTTCCTTGAGGATTCCTTGTTAGTATGATAATTGGTGACTAACAATTAGGTCTGTGTCTTGAGTTTCAGTGTTGACTGCTGAGAATATGACTTGTGAGTTTGTAAGTGTTTCTTGGTTGGACATGTGAGCAGTAGGCATCAATCTAGAGTTAACCCATAGCGTAGTACCTTGTAACAATAGTTCTATAATAGGTGTCGTTGTAGTTAGTATTGGTACTATAAGTAGAAGGAGGAGTAAAGAGTATCAGATGGTTCCAGGAGTTATCAAGTCAGCATGCCAGTCCTGGCTAGTCGTGAATTCATGTAGTTGGATGATCTATGTAAACAATTAAGTATCGAAAAAATTGTATAAAAAATTTAATGGAGCATGATATTCAATTTGATGATTAATTACTTGGGTGTATCAAGAGTAAAGAAATGTATATGAATAAAATGTATTAATGAGTGTGCCATGGGTAGAAAAAATATCAAAATTGGTAATGGAGGATAGATAGTGTATCACTGATTAGTATGTAAAAGATTTAAGAGAAAATACGTTACATCAATCGAGATATAGAACCATAGGCCTGCCTTGAGAGTGAAGTAAAATATGTGTATTATAAAAGATGCAAGTGATCATGAGTTCTAGTAAATGTGATGAGGTTATCTAATGATGAAGCTAGTGTTACCATACCAATAGTGCTAGTGTTTCTATATCAAGGATTGTTGAGAATTGTGCTAGTAACAGTAAGTACTTCATGTGATAATATTAGATTGATGTATCAGCTAATATGGATGGAAAATTATTTGGAAATAACAGTGCAAGTAATCTAGGCAGTGCAATATTCAGTACACAATTGAATACTTGTAGTAGAAATAATGGTACCAAAGGATAGGAGTATCAAACTTTGGATGCATCATTAAACCATGGTTGTGATTAGCAGGTTTTGTTCTTTTCTTTCCTTCTGTTCCTTTTCCATCTATTTGTTTGATTGATTGATTCCTTAGTACCGTAGCTTGTGTCAGTGATTCTCTTGCTAGAATGTAGTTAGTAGTACACCACGACAGAGACTGCAATACCATGACAAAACTGACCATAAACCATACATATTTTCTCCAGATTGCATATTGTATGACTGTAGGTAGGATTTTTTTAGACTTTGATTGTTGGGGGTTTGACTGTAGTAAAGATTAATGAAGAGGTTATGACTTGACAAAGAGAGACAAGATACTTAAATTTGAGGATAAACACTAAATTAAATAAAGAGTAGAGAACGTAAATATGGCAGAATAGATGATTATTAAATTATTGATTTTATGAAGATTACGATATGAATGAATTTTTCATTTTGAGGAATTAAGAAGATTATCAGTATATGTAATCGACTAGAAGATATAAATTTTTAAAACTTATGATTTGAAAGTTGTATTTGAAGACTTCGTAACCATTACATTGTTTGACTTTGTGTGGAAAAAGAAATCAAGGAATAAGAACACAAATAGATTAGTGTTGAATTCAAATTTTTGGAATGAGATTTCAGATTTTATAAATATATATTGATTGGATCTAAATTAGAGGATTGGATATTAAATTTTTGAGTATTCCATATTATATTGTGATATCTGTGTCTCCTTATGGAGTTGGATATTCGTGAGAGATTGATTAGATAGTATCATGCCCTAGACAGTGTTCTACCGCCGATGCTACGGCATAGGCTGGACATACCCACGCATACGTGCCCCTATACCAGGTGCGGGTTGTGACAAGAATTGATTCTCTTATTTAGTTTCTAATCCCAATTGCTCCTTCAATAGTCATATCCATTCCACCATCATAGAATCGAGCAATGAAGAGGCATCGAAGATCTTCGAACAATAAAATACAATTTTCTGGAAGACTACAAAACTAGTCATAGTCTACTCCAGTTAGAGTTCCAACAAAGATCTTGGTAAGGAATGCGTCATCCCAAGGTAGATGTCATATCGTTGAATCAAAATAATTCATGTACTGACAAGGAAAAGTCTTTCCATCGAACGGGATCATCGAGTATGGCTTGTACTTGGGTGTGTATACCATATTTTTCCACTCGGAAGGATAAGGTTATCATATCCCGAGTTTCTAAAATGCGTCTCGGTTGCTCATTGAATGCAAACGAGTTCACAGTTCCCTGACTTCCCGGATTATGTCTTGAGCTTCGTCAGACGATAGTGGAGCAGATGATCGTAGCAAGAGGTTATTGACCCCCGTAGTAGGAGATGGAGAGATCATACTCGACTCTCTATTATTTCTCGGTTCTTGGCTTGCTTACTCCGAGATCCTTGCTGGTTGTAGGACTATACTTGCCCTGAGGTCAAGTACGGTTTGAGTCAAAGTTTGCATCGAGGCAGTCATGGCTTGCAACATGGCTTCAAGGGACTCAAGACATTTTTTATCATTGGAGGCTTGGTCATCTCCTGCCATGTATACAGGCATCACATGTGGAGAAACTGTCACGACCCGCACCCGGATATTCGGGCACGAGTACGTGGGTACGTCCAGCCTACGCCGCAGTGTCAGCGGTAGTACGCTGTCTAGGTCATAATCACAGGTAATTTTGAATCTATCTCATCCACAGTAAAGTAAATAGACAAGGAAGATAACAGGAAATAGGAATGCTAAGATTTCATAAACACATTTTATTACAGAAAAAGAGATAGATCGGGGACAAACCCGATTACTGTGCTGAAAGAAAATGAATAACTAACTGCTAGCTACTCCTCAGAAGTAGTCTCCTGAGTGGGAACCGGCTCCTCAAACGTATCACCTGCTACCTCATAGGGGCCATAAAAGTTGGGGGCAAAGTCCTCATCATCGCCTAAATCAACGAATCCAGTCAGGAAAGGAGCAAAGTACACAATGCACAACAAAGCTTAAACTAAATATTTATGACAAGTAGAAAAGAACTAACTAAGCATCATGTTGAGAATATGCATAAATAAGTAGTGAAATTAACTGAGAATTAATGCTATAAATCAGGACTATAAGTAAAACATGATTAATTGCTATAAAACAGGAATATGAGTAAAACATGATTATAGTGGGACAGAAAAATGTAACTGTAACAAGATAACAAGAACTGCAACACGACAAGAAACTATGTGCGTGAACTTGTGTATTTAGAATACATAGTTGGCATGTAGGGGCTTATAAGGCTAATTCGGCTGTCATAGACGGTTATTAAACATGAATAATCGAGATCCGGCTGAGGGTACAGTCGCGTACCAACAGCTATTAGTCACGGCAGGGGGAAGGGTAAACTACATGCCTTCTAGTATTCTCCCACCCGACACGAAAAGCAAGACATGGACTTCAGTATTCAAGACATGAAATCCCGTATTCAAGACATGAAATCCATTATTCTAACACTACGTGTAACATCCAATGGTACTAGTAGAGCAAGGAACTAATTATCACAATATAAAGAATAAACTTGAAGTGCAGGTACTTGCCTGATGTTTGGATCCAATTATAGTTTGTATCTCGGGGAAATTTCTAGAAATGACTCCGGATGCTGAAATAAACATTACCATCATGCTCAGAAGATATCAAATAGCTAGAAACGTCTGTCCTTGGGTCCAATTTGGAGACAAGGGCAAAAACGGCAATTTTGGGTCAAAACGGGGTCCGCATATGGGCCCGCTTTACACCGAAAAACGTGTCAGGGTCAAAGGTCTCCAAATTCACCAAACTTAGTGTCAACAGGTCAGGAACGATGATACAAACCCAAAGGAACTTCCAGAATTAGATTCCGATGAGCCGATCACAAAATCGCCCGTCGAGCGGGGCCTATGGGGCCCACGACACGCGATTTCATCAACGTTCTCAGAATCGAACCAAACTTGGGTCACAGGACCAGCGTATCGCTACGAGTCTGATGGCACAAGTTTCGTTTCGATTCGACGTGTGTACAGGAAGTTAGGGCTTGATTCAGAAAAGGCGGATACGGGGCGGTGTCCGCGGATACGCGTCGATCCCGGTGTACACGCACACCCGAATCGATTTCTGCGAAATCTCACACGTCCGTATCAATGACGCGCACGTATCTGTGAAGACCGCGTGCGACCAAGTCATCCCGTTTGGCGGAGCGTACCCAGTTCCGGGATGAATTGGGTCATTGTTTTTCCTGTTTTTGGATCGCGGTGTGCGATCACCACAGGACGCGATGCCCCGAACGGTTTGTCCGAGCACCGAGAAGGTCATACAGGCTTCGCAACGCAATTTACGGAATTGAAAACGGGGCAGCGAAAAGAAAGTTACACGCACCTGAACAGGGCTCGAGAAACCGGGTTTTTCTCGTGTCGTGTCCGACACGCCGACACGAAATTGGGGAAATTAGGGTTAGGGTTAGTGTTTTGGCCGGAGACGCGGCGGGGCCGGCCGGAGGAGCACCGGAGAGGGGCTGGGGCGGCTCGTCGGGGCGAGGCGGAGGCGCTGGAGGCCGGACGACGCCGGAGTCCGGCGGGAGGTGGGCAGCGACGACGCCGTTGCTGCTGCTGTGTGGGGCGCTGGCGGTGGACGGCGAGGCGGCGAGGGGAACGGCGCAGCGAGGCGAGGGCGGAGCACGGCGGCGGCGAGGGGGTTTCTGCGGTGGTCGACGGGGAGAAGGGGAGGGGGGCTTTAAATAGAGGAGGGAGGAGATCGGGGAGGCCGACCAAGGTGGAGGGGAGGGCCGAGGGAGGCGGCTGCATGGCCGGACGGGGCGCCGCGTGGCCGGGCGGGGCGGCGCAGGCGGCGGAGGCGGCGGGAAACGCGGGGACGGCCGGTCGACTGAGTCAGGGAGAGGAACGGGTCGGGTGGCGGGTCGGGTTCGGCCGGGCGGACCCGACCCGACCGGTTAAGGAGGGGGCTGGGCCGCGGGTCGGGCTGGGTTTGAGTATTGGGCCGGGCTGAGAAAATATAATTAATTAAATAATAAATGAATAAATAAATAAATAAATAAATAAATAAATAATTAATTAGTTAATAGTTTTTAGGTATTTTAAAATAGGTCCGGGGTCCAATAAATTCCAAAAAAATTACCCTAAGTCCAGTTTTCTATTTTACACCCAAAAATATTATTTTCATGATATTTTCATATTATTTATTAACAAATAAAAAATTATTTAATAATTAAAAACCCTGATTTTAATTACAGAAAATTCCCAGAAAATTCCAGAAAATTGTGAAAAATCCTAAATTAAAATTCTTGCAAAATCTGGGGGTTTACAAGATAAAATTATGGAAGATTTACTTTTTTATCTAACTCATGAGTCTCGTTGTCTTTCAGAAAGGAAGGCATGGTTGCATCATCTTCAGAGTCTAGGGGATGGCTACCACCTGCCCGGGTGACTGTACTATCCCGGTGGGCTTGGCTACCCACTGGTAGGTTATCGTCTGTTCCTTGAGATTCACTATCTTTTTGGGACGATGGGTTGGTATGGAACACTAGAAGGTTGCTACCCCCATCTTTTTTTCTCGAGCGGGTGCCTTAAAACACCTCTACAGTAGGTACTAGCTTACTACCCCGCGGTTGGTTCCTTAACGTACTGGTAGAGACTGTCGGATTGGACGAGTTTTTCTTCCCTGGGATCTTCTTCATGGAAAAAGACCTCCATGTTGAACAACATAGGGCCATAAACAATTCCTCCTCTTCCTTGTGCACATGTTGCTTGTGGCGCTATCGAACTGATGTCGCAGGCTGCAGTCGCTGGAATACCGACCCTCTGGTTGGAGGAGCTATTGTCTTAGTACAACAATAGTTGATAATAATGATAGCACAAGTGTGTCCAAGAGAGGACACTTCATGTGCAGGAGTTGTTTCTCTCGTCTTGCGCTTGCGACTGATCACATTGCGCAGATTAGACGATAAAAACTTCACTTTTACACCCATTTCATGCGCACAACCAAGCTTTGCACATGAGTGTGAAAGTGGAAAGTTTGCTTCCTGGCCCATTTCTTGCGCAGAGATTGCACCTAGATCATTAGTGGAAGACTTGAAGTGAGACAGACCCACTTCCTGCGCGCAACCAAGCTGGGCACATGGGTCTTTCAACACAGTTTTTGCTCCCCGACTTAGTTCCTACGCAGATATTGCACCCAAAGTGGTTTCGGGAAGACTTGGAGGGTTGGCCCATATCCGGCACATGAGCTCATGGGATGCCCTTATAGAGTTTTCTATCAACAGCAAGTGTGACTACCAGCGACGCATGCTTTTGGTAGATTGCTTGTGCAGTACCTCAAGCGTGCGTTACCCAAGTTACTTTGGATTTCTTTAAACTAGCACTCACTGGCGCATAGTACATCAAATCCATATTATCACCATAGGAGATTCTGCCAAAGACAGACTCTCGCTCTTTGGCTTTGATACGTGTAGAAGACCTCATGCGCCAACAATATGCAGCAATGTGCTTCTCCTTTGGTGCATCTTGTTGTGGACGCTTATCTTGATATTCAATACTATTCTTCTCAAAAGGGGCGGTGGAAATAGAGACAGGATATGCGTAGACCTGATGCGCATCCCCAAAGGCGGGGGCTGGCAGCGCATCTTTCGTGGATTGTGGGTGCAGCACAACGGCCTTGGCGACCCAAGTCTTGCAGGTCTTGCGAGTCTTGCAAGATCTTATGGACCTCGATGCAGAGCTTGGCCTGTCCAGCATCTCTTCGAATGCCTGTTGGTCGAAACGAACCACCAACATTCTCTGGGTTGAACCTAGCTTGCTTTCATATGACTCACTTCACCAACTTCTCGTTGGAGGAGAAGTTTTTCCCCAACAGTGTCGCCATTTTTGTCGACATCGCAAAAAATATAAAAAAAAGTTGAAACTTTTTTTATTAATTGGAATAGAATAAAACAAGGTACAAAAGAAGCTCTAATCCGTAGAGTTCTGAGAAAAAATAGATAGATTAGGGCAAGTTTGACGGTGGAGATCAAGTCTGCGGTTGAATTCTTTTGCTCCATTGATGGTCCATCGAAAGGTAATAGTGAGGCTTTCGGGAACTTGAGTATGCAACTCAGTTGATGTCCCTTTCCGGTTGTCTATGGTCTCCTCCTCTTCTCCTCTCCTTTTTTTTGTTGTGTGTGGGAGACGCCCACTATTTATAGCCTTCAGGAGATTATGTGTGAGCATACATGTGCACGGATTTTATGCTGCCACATATATCTTCCCAGAATGGTGGTTGCAGATTTGTAGGCGCATGCTGCATGTGGCTGCCATATGGCAATTTTAGATTTGGGGTTGCTAATGCCCATAATCTGTGTAACACGTGTCGTGCGCTAATTTCTCGAGGATCATGTCTATTAATAAAAGAAATATTTGGTTACATGGATCTTTTAAGGGAACGTTGCCGCCTAAAAATCTTCTAGCACATAAAAATTTTGTCGCATGGGACTTTAGTTAGACTGATGTTGGTGCATGACTGTATGTGGCGCATATCTGATGTGGCGCATATCTGCCTTTAGCATATGGCCTTTGTTGTATTAGGCGCATGACTGTCTTTAGCGCATGACCTTGGTTGCCTGAAGCGCATGGCTTTGACTGCCCCTTGATTGCTGGAGCATGGATGCGCATAGTTTTTGGTTGCTTTGGGCGCATAGAGTAGATTTTTCCAAGCTTCTAGAGATGGTTTCATCGGTTTGACTTGTCGATATATGGTTGGATGGACCAAATGGTTACTCGGCATGGGACAAGAAGGTCGAAAAGATGAAGTATGGTTGCCCAAACATCTGACTGACAATCTCTAGCAATGAGTGATCACACATACGAGCAGTGGGAGAATGATGATATTCGACTGTTCACACAGTTGATGAATTCGATGGAGCCATCAGTGGAGGACATGGTTAAGAATATAGATTCGGTGAAGGAGTTATGGGAAGTCCTTGCGACTGTATTTATTAGCAAATGTGATCTGTCTCACATCTATGGCTCTTTTGTTGACGTCTACCGAGCTGATTAAGGAGATAAATTACATAAGGACCACTTTCGTGCCTTCAAGGCACTGATTGATGAGGTTGATCGTGTGTTACCTATAACTACGGATATCAACAAGGTGAGAACTCAACGTCAGCAAATCTATGTCATGGCATATATTGCCTCTCTTCGTCCTGATGCAGACTCTGCACAGTCTCAAATCATTGCTGGGGTTGATGTTTCATCTTTGATGGAAGTCCACTTTCGTGTCCTATGGTCAACGAAAGTCGTTGAGATTACTACGGGTGAGGCCCCTAATGATCGGTCTTCCCTAGGTGTGGCTCGTGGTGGATTCTGTGGAGGTCATGGTGGTCGACGTGGTGGCCGAAATAATGGCCGCGATGATGGACTGGCCAATGGTGGTCATGATGGAGGAAGATCGCGTATATGCTTCAATTGTGGACAACAAGGACACTTCCAGTGGTATTGTCCCAAAGCATATGTCGCCAATGATTTATCAAATACTCATGATAATGACGAATTATTAGTACAGAAGACAAAAACCCATGTCGATGTCTTTCCTAAACTCGTCGTGGTGAAGCTTCTTGTCACGACCCATACCTAGATGTTCGGGCACGAGTACATGGTACGTCCAGCCTACGCCCTAGCATCGGTGGTAGAACGATGTCTAGGTCATCAATAACTAAATATCAATCTCACACAATAATATGATCTCAACCTAACAATGATATCTCGACTCCATAAGTAGGATAAGATGACAATATATAATGATAATACTCGATTACAAAAAAAAACTATAAGGGAGATAAATGTCATGATATGATAATAAGGAAAGAGATCCAAATCACAAATTTAAAATAGGTCACAATAACATCCTCAAGTCTAATAAGTCTAACAACACAAATATAAAGTCTTGGAAACAAAATAATAATATCCCAATGTCTGAGTAAAAGCCGGAGACAGATCCGGTACCAAAAATACTAAATAAAGAAGCTAGGATAACTAGTGTCACCGGCTAGACCACCTCGTAATCTCTTCTGAACTACAGGGTCCAAGGCTGCTGCTACTCCCTAATATGGTCCATAATAAGTTGGATACTAGCCCTCTAAGTCAATACTAAAAATATTTTCCAGTCAGAATGGAACGAATATAACCTAATAGTAGTTCCAATTAATTGACAAAGACTATAAACCAGAAAATAGTGAATTTAATACATGATGAGAAATCAATAAACTGATATCATGGTAAAACAGTAAGGAAAGATAGGTAATGTAAAGCAATGTATTAGTACATATAAGAAGTGGAAAAGAAAGGAACTACAAGTAACAGGTACAAGACAGTATAATCATCAGGTATGAACCGAACAAGAAGAACTGTAATTATACTAATTATTTTGTAATACTAGTTATATATATGATCGTCTTGGGATATTCGATGATTTATACTAAGGAAAAAGCTATCTCAATCATACGTGAAGTGCTGATTAGCTAGTAGTCGATGATTTAAACTACTTGCCAAAAACTCTTGATCAAAGGTGGACCGGATACATCGGTGCGATCATCCTCTGTATTACACATGGTACATCGACGCCATCAAGATGGACTGGATGCACATCGACCCCGTCTTGTCAATCAGCATCATCCCGTGAAGTCTGCTTCAAACTCTGGGCATCCCGATGCAACGTCTAGCAGCGACCAATAATGCCATCAGTGGCTTCAACGCTGGAAGAAGCTACCCTCTGGGCAAGATTCGCTTGAAATGTTAGATCGACGACTTAAAAATAGAGGTCACCTGCTACGACATATACATAGATGTATCCTATAACGTCTTGTTGGGACATCCATGGATACATCAGTATATGATCGTACCGCCAACCTTACACCAATGCTTGAAATACGTGGACGATTACGGCATCATCAAGACAGAATTTGTCGATGTTGATCCGTTTAAAGGGGTTGAGGCCTACTATTCTAACTCGATCCTCTACAAACAAGTCTACCAAGATAAATGTGGCAATAATGCTGATGATGATGCAGATACTGGGACAACATCGGATTAGCCCTTGAGAGTCCACCTCAAAGAACGCCCTCCCGACACGGCTCCTCCTCTCAGGGTGAAATTGTACAGGAAAGCACATGAGCCTCTGGTTGTTTTTTTCCATAGACCGAGTCGACCACCGAAGGAAGATCCAGCGCACACTATGACTTCCAAACCTCTAGTGGTAAAGTTGCGCAAGAGACCTTAAAAGCCCTCGCTCGTACTAGATATAGATCTCGGAAAGTATGAACTGGAGAAGTACGTAGCCGCTCATGCTAACGTCCCTTCTCTCGACGATATAATTTCGGAAGATGAGATACCTTTTTTATCAATAAAGTGATATCTTTGAACTACTAAGATGTCGTATATCTCAATGCATTATATTCCAGGAAGCACGATCTAGGCTTGCACCTGCATACACAGGTGACTTCCACCTATGTAGTCAACCGGATTCTCGCCAGTCAGAACTCCTACTTCATAGTTCCAGTAAAGAAGGGGGAACAAAAACTCATCATCTTCGTTAGAGTGGAAATTCCCCAATCCTTCGACCCAAAGGAACTAGAGCCAGAACCATATATTGGCAAGAAGCCACTTCATCGGTACAACTCTCGAGCCAAATACCTCATCCAGAAGATGTGGTACGAACAAAAAGCCGCTAAGGGCTTGAACTAGGGCAAAGGATGACGGCTGCCTATGCGTCTACAGGCCCCTGCAGACAAGCCCGAGGATTACTACCATAAGACCAATCATGGCTTAGAGTATGTCACGCCTCCCACAACCCTCGAAGGCTCGGATGAAGAAGATGAGTTACACTCTCACTCTTCAGAATCTTCGTATTGGGACTCGGACACCAGTATCGGGGAGATGCTCAAGTAAATATTGTTTGCCAACATGGTGTCAACTGACCCTGAGAAAGACGACGAGGATCCACCAGAACTCTTTAAAGTAGAACCGTAGTACCAATGCCTAGATGCATAATGGAAGATGCGGTTCGAGGAATGGGAACCTCCTACTAAGGACGAAGTCGTACAAATCGATTTAGGCGATGATCATCCCCTAAACCTACCTTCATCAGCAAGAGTCTGTCCAATGAGGATCATGAATCCCAACTACAGTTCGTCAGGAAATACATCGATCGAGGATATGCTCAAGCAAATATTGTTTGCCAATATGGTGTCAGCTGACCCTAAAGAAGACGACGAGGATCCACCCGAACTCTTTGAAATAGAACCGTAGGACCGACGCCTAGACGTACAATGGAAGATGTGGTTCGAGCAACAGGAACCTCCTATTGAGGACGAAGTCGTACAAATCGATCTAGGTGATGAATCCTCCCCTAAACCTATCTTCATCAGTAAGAGTCTGTCCAATGAGGATCATTAATCCCTACTACAGCTCGTCAGGGAATATATCGATATCTTTGCCTGGAGTTACGAAGACATGTCGGGACTGGACCCCTAAATCATAGTCCACAAACTCAATATCTTGCTGAATGCTAAGTTGGTCAAGCAACAGCAACGGCGATTCTGGCCAAACATCATGAATGCCATCGAATCTAAAGTCAACAAACTGATAGCTAGTGGCTTTGTAATCGAAGAACAACATCCGGATTGGGTAGCCAACATCGTGCCCGTCGTCAAAAAAAATAAAAAGATTCGGATCTACATTAACTTCCGTGATCTAAATGCGGCATGTCCTAAAGACAAGTTTCCCCTTTCGATCACGAACATAATAATCGACATCACTTGTGACTTCAAACGCATGTCCTTCATGAACTGATTCTATGGATACAATCAAATCAAGATATTTTCTGACGACGAAAATCATACATCATTTTGAACACCGATAGGAGTATACTACTACACAGTCAAGCCCTTTGGTATGAAGAACTCCGGTGCTACATACCAGTGAGCTATGAGCACCATCTTTCATAAATATCTGTGTAAGACGGTGGAATATTATGTTGATGGCATTGCCATCAAGAGTCGCTCCAAAGATGATTACCTCCGGGACTTGAAGACTGTGTTCGACCTCATACGTGCGTACCAGCTCAAGATGAATCCCACCAAATCCTTCCTAGGAGTCTCCAGCGGCAAGTTCCTAGATTTTGTCATAACTTTAAGGGGTATCCACGTAGACCCTGACAAGACTAAAGCAATCCTTGAAATATGCCCACCGAAGAACCTCAGAGAACTTTGTGGCTTTCAAGAAAGACTGGCATACATCAGGAGGTTCATATCAAACCTCTCTAGACGTTTTCAACCATTCACTCATCTTATGAAGAAGGGTATCTACTTTGTCTGGAACGAAAAATGCTAGCACGCCTTCGACGAGATCAAGGAGTACCTCATGAATCCCCCAGTATTGGTGGCCCCTGTTGTGGGAAGACCCTTCTTGTTATCACTCCTTCGGAGCTCTACTAGCCCAAAAAAGTGATGCTTGTCACGAAGAGGCCATCTACTATCTCAGAAGAATGATGGTAGATGCAGAGCACAGGTACAACCCCATTGAGAATGAGTGTCTTGTTCGGGTCTTCGCCATTCAGAAGACTCGGCATTGCGTGGCAGGACAAACCATCCATGTGACCTCATGAGTTAATCCGCTCAGGTTCCTTATGACTAAACTCGGAGCTCTCAACTCTCGTCTAGCCATATTGGCAATACTGCTGTCACCATATGACATGGTATTTGTCCCACAAATGGCAGTCAAAGGCCAAACATTATCAGATTTCCTGGTAGCCCACCCTGTACCGAAACCTCGAAGCTCTACGAGGAGATCCCAGACGAAGTAGCGGACTCAAACATGACCACGAGCGCAGAAGCCATTTGGCGAATGTTCTTTAACGATGCTTCAAGAACAAGGCCCAAAGGCAATATTATCGCTAACGTCGGGATAGTACTGATTTCCCCACATGATCTAATCATCAACCACGCTTAATCCCTCACAGAGCCATGCTTTAACAATATGGAAGAGTACAACGCCCTCGTCATCGGGCTCCAACTCGCTAAATAAGTGGGAGTGGACTACCTGGAAGCCTACGGCGATTCCAAGCTGATAGTCAATCAAATCTGAGGCGAGTACAAAGTCCGAAATAGAGACTTGATTTCCTACTACCAAGCCGTGCTTGGCATTATCTCCATCTTCGTGCGGTTCTTCATAGAGCACGTCCATCGACTACAAAATATCGAGGTTGATGCCTTGGCTGGCCTCGTAGTCTCTTTAGCTGTTCTAGTTCATACTCATGAACTGATCACCATGGTCGGTCAAGAACTGGTCTGCCCAAAGAATAACCTTTGTCTGTGCCTGAGCTACTTAGTAGAGACAAGCATCGACTTCCAAGACTGGAGACTCCCATTCATCGACTACGCAGTCTATGGAATTCTCCCCAAGAATCGAAAGGAAGCCACTTCCATCAGAAAATATTTCCTCCGGTTCTATTATGATACGGTTACAAAAATGTTATATCGCCATTCCTACAACAATCTTTTGCTATGATGTCTATCGAATGCAAAAGCGACGCAGGCTCAAGAGTCTCACGATGGGGTATGCGGTGCCCATCAGGCCGGACCCAAGCTACAGGGCTATCTCCGGAGAATGGGTTATTATTGGTCAGCAATGGTTGCGGATGCTGTATACTATGCTAGAAAGTACCGAGCATGCCAAATCTATGCAGACTTTATCCACCAGCCCTCAGAATTTCTACACCCGATCGTTACGTCTTGGCCATTTAAAGCCTGGGACATGGACATCATAGGACCAATCAGTCCACATTCGTCTAAGGGATATCTGTTTATCCTCGATATTACCGACTACTTCTCTAAGTGGGCGGAAGTCGTACCACTCGCTGAAGTCAAAAATCAAACATGATCAGCTTCGTCAAGCATCACATTATATACCGCTTTGGCTTGCCACGAAGGATCATCCATGGCAATGGTCCACAGTTTGCAAGTTACGCTTTTTACTGTTTTTACGACAAAAATCAAATTCAGAACATAGCCTCAACGGCCTACAACCTAGCGACAAATTGTCTGGTGAAAGCATTCAACAAGACCATCATGAAGCTACTCAAAAAGTTCTTGTCATCCAATAAGCTCTACTGGAATGAGAATCTGGGTGAATGTCTCTGGGCTTATTGAATAACGGTCCGGACACCAACTGGTAGCACGCCATTCTCCTTGGTCTACGGGAGTGAAGTAGTCCTCCCCCTCGAGGTCCAAATTCTCTCACTCCGAGTGGCTCTCTCCAACCGGTTAACTGTCGACGATAATCATCGCCGACGGCTACAAGTGTTAGAAGCACTCGACAAAAAATATCTCTTAGCTCAACAGCGCATTAAGCTATACCAAGTGCGTCTCTCAGGAGAATTCAACAAACGGGTCAATAAGAGGGCTTACCAAGTGAGTGACCTCATCCTGACAGTAGGAAGGCCAATGGTTATGACCCACAAGACGGCCGACAAGTTCTAATCCAAATGGGAAGGCCCGTTCGTCGTAGAATTTGTATTCTCCAACGGCGCCTACTGACTAGCAAAACCTAATGGCGACTTTCTCATGATGTCCATCAACGACAAGTTCCTGAAGAAGTACTATGTCTAAGGCTAGGCTTGTACTTATCCCTATCAAGATAACAAAGATGTATAGGGTTCCCACTCCTTGTTCATCCCCAGCGAGTGTCTATGCACGACATTTCTCTATAAGCCATTATCAGTATTCAGGAGTCCTGGATACGCAACGGATAATGGATCCTCAAAAACTCTCCAGCGGAGCAGTCCCTAGGTCCATCTGCACACTCCTGCAGGGACCATCCAAACCAGTCTTGTTAGATGCTATCCATGTTCATATTACCTCTGAGCTATCGGCCTAACGATCTCCCCAGCGAAGTAACCCTCAGGTCTACTATACTCCCGGATAGACCACACTCAGCAAACCACTCCTCAGTGAGTATCCCGGATATTAGTTCACATCCATATTACCTCTGAACTACTGTCCTAATATTTCTCTCTGGTCAAGTTTGCCATGTCCAAATTACCCGGTCGAGTTTGCCATGTCCATATTACCTCTGAGAAAACCTTCCGGGTTTGGCTATCGATCATCACGTCCATATTACCTCTGATATCAGCCGTCATCTCAACTTATCATCCATACTTAACTCCAAGTACGCCAGCAGTGTTAAGTCCACAAAACCTGCCACATCCATATTACTTCTGGCAGGGCTTGTCTCAAACCTATTACTTGCACTCAGGTGCGCAAGAAGTAATGGGTTTATAAAACCTATCACGTCCATATTACCTCTTACAGGGTTTTGTTTCGAACTTTTTACTTGTACTCTCGTGCGAAAGAATTAATAGGTCCACTAAAGTCCCCCAGTAGAATATCCTTAAATAGATTGTGATATTGTATTACGTTTATATTACCTCTGGTACGATATCCAAAGTTTACACAAATAAGTGCAATAAACTGGAATAGCTTTTATTTCTTTCGCCTAAGAGAAACTAAAAGAGAACTATATCTGAGGGATAATCGGGGTCCCCAGCCCAAAGCCAAAACAAAAGGCACAAAAAGAGATATCAAAAAACTCAAAGGAAGAGTTACTGATGCTGCGGGTTAGAGCATAACTCTGCTATCCGCTCATGGAGACGGGTGATATGGCCATCCAGGCCCACCTGGGCCCGACGCTCAACTTCCCTGGCCATATGTAAACTCTCTCACCCAAAATTAGGCCTACTTGGCTTAGATACAGAAACTAGGGCTAGTTTTGAATCCAATTAGAAATAGAACACGGCATTTTATTTAATTTTATAATATTTATATCACTTAGTGTACCTTACCGTTGCTTCGATAATTGGAGCACCTCACTAGCCATTGCCTTCCTACAAATTTTACACCCTTGTCTTAGACATGCCAGTCTTCCATTTTGACCTTTGTGTAACTTATAATTATGCTCTCTTGTGCTATATTTTAGTCGCGCAATATTCGTCGCAGACGTTATTATTTAATTCTAAATAAATTTAACTTTGTATCCTTGTGCATTCCAATCAAAATTGGAGATACAATCTTGACCCATTTTTAGCAACCTAATTTATGATAATATTCTATTATGAGTCATCTATGTCCATGATACTTGTGTCCCACCTAATTTTAGCCCCATGTACTTCTAATTAATTCTAGAACATCAATCATATTAATTTTAATTAATTTAATCAAATTTCCATATTTGTGCAATTTTTTCAATGTTCGGCGCTTTTATGCAAAAGTGCATTGAGGTGTCCACACCATTGGACACGGTACATGAAAAAACCTATTTCTCCTTCATATAAATTTTCTTCATAATTTTTGGAATGTGCAATACACAACATCACCCCCCATCTAACCCTACCCATGCATTTTAAACAATGCAAATCCTAGCCCTCCAAACATCCCCATATGAAGCCAAGCCCACTCCAAGTAGGATGTTGACCAAGGCCCAACTACCTAGGTCAACTCCCAACCCTATTCCCCACATATATAAATACAACTTTTTCCCTTTTTCTATTCATTCATACATCCCCAAACCAACCCTAGCCGACCTTTTCCTCCCTTCCTGTTCATCCCCTTCCTCAGAACGACCGGAGCAGACCCGTCGGCCGGAGCCAACCTCGACCCGCCTGCGTCGAGCCGCTGCCAACCCGACCGTGCACCCCAGCCCGCGCCGGAGCCGACCCGCCTGCATGCCATCTTCCCCTCGCTTGAACGCCACCGACACCACGACCTCACACCGCTACACCACCACCTGGTCGACCCCGACCTCACAAAACACCACCACCACCATCATCTCCGTCCCCCTCGCCTGGACAACTAAACCGCCGCAGTGCCTGATTGAACGCCACCCCGCCATCCTTCCTCCCGTCGACGAGCCCGCTAAACTCGTCGGAGCCCCGCCATTCTCGACCTCACCTCTTTTTCCACGCTCGTCGCACCACTGCGTCTCCCCGTTCTCACCCCGACCCGCCTACAAGCCGACCGGAACAACCTCGATAACCCATCGCCTCCCTCCTTCTTCTCCGGTCGTCTTCCCCGCTGCCATTAACGTCGGAGCCCGATCTCCTCCGTCGTTCTCTCCTCGACGAACAGCAGCAGCCTCGACCCGCTCGACTCCTCTCCGGTCTCCCCCTCACCTCGACCTCGCCGAACCACCACCACCCCTCGTCTCTCCTATTCCTGACCTCCTGCACCACACCACCAGCACCACCACTGCCCACCGTCTCCTCTCCGGTCTCCCCCTCACCCCGACCTCCTGTACCTCTCCACTCTATTCCGCCTTCGTCTGACTCAACTCCCCCTCTTCCCGACCTCCTGTACCTCTCCTGAACCACTACCTCCTTCGTCTCCCCTCTTCCCGACCTCCTGTACCACACCACTAGCACCACCACTGCCCACCGTCCCCTCTCCACTCTATTCCGCCTGACTCAACTCCCCCTGCTCCCTGTCCTCCTCCATGGCCGCCTGAGCCCTGGCCGAAGCAGCCTCCTCCCCTTCCTCAATCATCACCACCATTAACATAATCATCATCACCATTATAATCATTATCACTATCATCCCTATCATCATCCACATCATCACCATCATCCCTATCACCATTAACATCATCATCATCATCCCCATCATCATGATCATCAACATCACCATTAACATTCTCATAATCATCACCATCATCATCATCATCATCTCCAATCATTATCATCATCATTATCACCCCATCATCACCACCACCATCATCATCATCATCATCACCATCATCATTATCATCATCATCACCCTCATCATCTCATCATCATTATCACCATCACCTTAACCCTAATCATCTCCATCATCATAATCTTCATCATCATCATAATCATCATCACCCTAATCACCCTAATCATTAACCTTCATCACCTACATCATCATCATCATCATAACCTCAATCATCATCACCCTCGTCATCATCATCAACATCGATATCATCGTCATCATCATGGACCCGTCACCCTCGCCGAAGATGACCTGCAGCAGTTACCCCCGATCCTCATGCTCGTACACGCTAACCCCGAGGTTCGAACCTGTCCCTCTCCTTTCATTTTATGTGTGCTTGTGTGAACAACATCTAGGTTTGCATATTGGTTCAGGTTAGTTGGTGGTTATGAGTCCAGACCGTGTCGGAGAACCCAAACTCGTATGCGTATACGTACGCATATGAGTAATATAATCTTATTGTTATATGTAATTATATGGATATATATATATATATAATTAAATAATGATAATAATTATGACTATATATGTGTTTATTTGTTGTACGACCCTAGGATACCATGGATTTTGCCCGCATATTTGCACATGACTTTGTGACCGAATATTAGGGAATTATCTGCCTTATGTACACTGACGTACTGGCAGACACATGTTAGTTGACTGTCTGATTTTGATACAGCATATAATATAGGACACCCGCGTAATTAGATACGCATTTGACCCTGCTAGTTGACCAGTGTAATGGCTGATGTGGTATTGTATTATATTATATGTCTATAGGACCTATTGGATTGTTCTGCACGACTTTTGAAGCAGGTTATTGGTACTACGCAGTTTTTTGCCAGGCAAGTATACCTTGCCATTGTACTGTAATTTATATTCCATATGTTGTCTGTATCTTACTTCTGCTCATTTAGTTCATATATTTTAAACTGCTATATAAACTGTGCGTCCAAGGAAACTTGGGTGCAACGACGATGGCGCCATATTCTGTTTTTATTATATATGCATTGACCTAGTTTATGAGACCGCCCCATTATTATGAGGCATCATTAGGTTTAATTGGCCGTGACACAGCTGTTACACGAGTGTGAGTCTCATGTAGGACACGGACTGCGTATTGGGTTGGCCTCCTGTACGTATGGGACGTGCGTTAGGTATAACTGTCGATAGAAACTTTGCATGCTAGAAGACTTGGCAGTTATTAGAGGTATTATCATGTCATGGATATGACATGCTTAGAGCATGGGGTGGGAAGAACAACAAGTAAGGCGTTTGGGCTCATTTGCACTTTTCTTTTTATGTAACCCGCACGCTCCGCAGGAGATGCGTGGTCGTGATGACCCCTATACTACCTGCGGCCTCTGCCGTTCAAAAGACGACATACTTTTTAGGCCCCTAAATCTCCAAGAGAATTATGTCAATCCCATTTTGGCCAGATAGCCCACGTGTTGGAAAGTTGTTCTCAAACTGCATTCACATAGATGGTTAGGTGACCCATTGGATGTTTATTTCGGTACTTTATTGCCATGCTTCTATGTATCTTGTTATGTCCCTCTGAGGACCTGGTCCCTTTTCAGGTGTAGATGTTTATGAGTATTCGCAGGAGTGCAGATCCGGACTTGCTACTTATATTTCGAGGAGGTCTTCTGTTCGAGTCTCATTGATTGTAGTTGATGTACTTATATTGTGTTTGCTTTTATATTCTAGTTTGGTAATGGATTTGTTTCCACCCGACTATCATCCTTAGATACTTCATATTGAGTTTTAGTTACATAGTTATTGGTTATTTTTACATTGATTTCTGTGGATGAGATTTAGAATATGCCTGTGACTTGTGATAAGTATATACTACTTGTGAATTGTTATTCATATTACAGCGTACGTGTGTTATGGTTTTCGTATATTGGAGTGTCATATACATACGGCTAGCATGCTTACGTGTTCCTAGTCCTACGTATTTTGGGACTGGGACGTGACACCATAACCTTGGGATCCTCGTAACGAGCATAGGACTCGTGTATGTCCTCTATCTTTTGTACTATAACCTCAACACCAGTCGTATTCTGCGCTACTTGGCTCGCCTCGGTACGGATAGCCGTATCTTCCTACTGGTCCTCCCGTAACCTAACCCCCAGTGCATCAAGATCGACCTGGAGCTTTCTAATGTTCTCAGTCAGCCCCTTTTGCCGGAAGAGGCACTCTTCTCTGAGCTCACCTAGCTGATCGTGCCTTTCTTGCAAATTCCGGAGATTACGCTGCAAGCATTCCATAGATGAAGCAAATAAGGTCTTCTCCGTCGCCACCTTCTTCGAGAGCTCATTATATTCATGGGATATCAGAATTTCCATATATGTCTGCTAGTACTACCGCAACTCTATCAGGCATCGCTCCACCTCCACCAATTTCTGGCCCAGAAGGTCGGCCATCTGTTCAAAATTGGGGAGACCCCTCAGAGAATGGACATGGCCCTCAGCAAAGTGCTTTGCCCAAGCAAAGGATTTGTTGCGCTCCAACACGCCCTCGACCCCTTACTTCATGAACATGTGGAAGCTCCAAATAGAGAGTCTGACATTTTTGTCAACCTCTTCCAGCGTAGCCGGAGTCAGAGGCGGCTGGATGGAGGAAGAAGCCACGGGGGCAACGGGTTGAGCAATGATGCTCGATTACCTAGAAAGCCTTGAAGGCGAAGTAGCAGCAGAGGAGCGGCCGTTGGTCCTGCTTGCGATCCAATCCTTCATGGATGCATGAAATGCCTAGACACCCGGTAGCTGAGCAACGGATAGTAGAATAATACCGAGACTTGGGACAGGAGTGTTGGAGCACCCAGCTGCTTTGGCTCCCTCCTGTGTACCAACCCCAGACGGCATTACGGCAGCCTTGGATGATGACCCGGCTACCGCGGTACCAAGAACATCGGGAACGACCTTTCCGTGATAGCTTACCACCCTGCTATCTACAGAGGCTTCAGCCGCTGAGCCCCCAACAGCAACGGTTGGGGGAGTAGCCATCACGCAAGAAGAACCGACAACGGTAGGAACCTCCTCCACCACAGCCTCCTTATGGAGAACTGCATGGGGTCCTTCACCAGAGCTGGGGAGAGACTTAGGCATCTTCCTAACAAGCTCACTGCCCCTTCTTCAGTGACTCCCTCCTTGGCAGCCACGTCCACGGTCCTGAAGGGAGAAGCGGGGTCTGCAGAACCAGAACAACCGATAATTAACTTCACCCTGAGAAGTGAAAGCTGAAGCCATAAAATTTTACCTCTTGAGAAGTTATGAAATAACATATCAGAGAGAGACGGCACATGTTGCGCATCGTCCAACGTTTTCATAGCCTACCCCATGGCATCCATGGCATCCACGGATATGTTCTCCAAAGGGGTATAGGGCTGCTATACTGAAGCTGCACCCGAGCCCTGAGCTCCTGAGGCCTCAGGTACCGGTTCTGAGGCACCCACGTCAGACTCCGGGGAGGTTTTCTCTTCCGGTTTGGCGTAAGAAACCACCAAAGCGACTTTTTGTCGGGGACGGTCCCTTCTCTCCTGCATCTGCAAATTCTCAAATAGACTAGAGCCGAGATATTTATATAGAGGACCAGGCAGAATCAAACTAAGAGGGTATATGGATACCGCCATAGCATCTAAAGTAGACTCTGCTTCAGAAACCACTGGTGCAAGGGGTCCTACTTCTTTGCTCACAGTCCCCTTCGCAGGGGACTTCGATTTCATCGCAGGTTCCGTCTCTGGGTCCATACCCGTCCTCGCCCTCTTAGAGTAGCAAGTGTGATGCGTCTCAACCTTTGATTTGCGCTTGGTAGATGGGAGATCATCAGAAGGAGACGTTGTTTATTCCCCGGTCGACGGGTCCAGCTCTTCAGTCAGAGGCCTGGCTACTCCTTTGCCCTTCTTGGGCGTCCTACGCACTTTGGCATCAGGAGGCATCAGCATGGTGCCTTTGATGTAACTCCTCTTCGGGTCGAAGTCAGTTGGCGGAGCATTCGTCGTACATCAATACTTAACCGTGGTGTACAATATTCTCGGCACGACTTCGGCTGGTGGCAATTAAAACCGGACCCGAGTACCAGTAGAGGACTCCATGCTCGGGCCCCATCGAACAAACTGCCACTGTATCTGAAAAAAGCACTCGGATGACCCAGTAAGAGCTGGGTATAGACGAACTAACGAGCAAGCCGGCTGGGCAGGTAAGGCTCCATGAAGATAGTAGCCTTATTCTGATACACTAAATGAGAGTGACGGATGGCTTGGAGCTAGCAAAAAAGTCTCTCAGACAAACTTCGAGGCACCCCCCCTCCCCCTGTCATCATAATGAATGACATTTCTTTCGTCGGCAGTAAACTTTGGCTCGGACGTGAAGAAAGTCCAGCCAGTCATGAAGGAGAACTCGCTTCTACCAGCGGGGACCGTAATGTACCGCCACTTCATTATTTGATACATGCGGATCAAGGCATCGGCGGCCACCATGTCCTCATCAGTCCCTGGGCTCATCAAGGATCCGTGATGTAGGAGGAGCCAACCCATCAAATAGTGATAAGGGAGCTCGACTCTATTGAAATTCCCCTTGCCAGGATGGTCCTCTACCTTCTCAGCAAAGTTGCGGAGAACACGATGGATGCAACACACCATGGCCGGTAGAAGGGCCAGCTTGTAGCCGAAATTCAACTTTACGGCAGGTAGAATCAAGGTATGACTGATCCTTTCTATCATTTCAGACCCGCCCGGGACTACATAGTTATGCAACCAGAGCATCAGGTGTCTCACCAATACTACCCTAGGGGACAACTTGTGCGTGTCCATATAAAAGTAGCTGAGCTCCTCTTCGAGGACACTCAACTCGTCAAAGGGTTCGTCCTCTTTCTCCGAGGAGCCCTGAGCTTCCCTACCCTCGGCAGGCAAGTCCTTCTATGACTGGATAAAATTAGCCACTTTCGGTTTAGACCATGGCGCTCAAACATGAACTCTATTGGACTCCTTAGGCTCCGGGAAGAGGTGGCGAGTCCATGTCGTGATGTGAGAAGAAGATCCCTCAGTAGACTTATTTTTCTTAAAAGACCTCTGGCATATGCCATGATGGTATAGCAACTCTTGGTACACTGCCAAGATCTTCGGGTTCTCTGCTTCTAATTTCTCGAGTTTTTCATTGCTCAGGGTATAATCTTCGTAGGGTTCGTCACCCCAAGGGAGTTTTGAGACGGCATGCATCTCATACAAGGCCAGTCCCATCTCGTTGCTAGGCGTAAAGAAGGTCCCAGTACGAAGGTTGTATAACTCCATCAGGGCAACGAACAGTGGACAGTTCACCTCCAAGCCATAACGCGTACCCATCACGGCAAATAACAAGTATGCGGCTCTGAGTTCCCGCTCGTACTTCTTCAGAATCTACTAAGTCATGCGGCACCAAGAGGCGTTATAGTGTGCCCAACTGAGAGCCCGCAACTGTCCTATGGGATAGGTCCCCTTCTTGGCAACTTGGTGAAGGAAAGTGCTCATCGCATATACGCTGAGGTTCGGTCCCAGGTCACTATTGACGAGACCAGGCTTCTGTCCCAGCAAGGAGTATGAAGGCGACTCCTTTGTGCTATAAAACTCCCCCTTGTTCTTTTCGGTCCCACGTCGGACATTGCCAAAGAGGGTCCCATGTGGCTCAGGGGTTAAGTTCCAGTCCATCTGTCGTGAACCCATCATCACCTTTAGGTCCGACAAAGGCAGTTGACGCTCGAAAGAAGGAAAAGTCATCTCCGTCTTGCAAAAGGTAAAAGACCAATTCTTCCTGGTCATCTCCATCTCGAATTGAGAAGACTCCAGTACGTCACCAAACAAGAAGTACGGCTTCTTGAAGAAATGCTTCCAGTCTTTAGCGGGGATCTCCCCCGAGTTGATCTGACTCAAAAAGAAAGAAGGAGTCTTCTCGGCGATCTTCTGTTGACGCTCAGGCAGGAGATCCTTGTCAACCTATTTCTGGAGAGCCGCAGCCAGGTCCCCAAGATTCATGTTCAAGGGTAGCGGGTTGTGTCCGAAGACCAGTTCGCCAGAAGGTGTGATGGGTAAAGTCACTGCAAAAAATCCCGAAGGAGTTAAATCAGAACCATTGAAAGATATCAATGAAAATATATATATGCGGCCTTGGCACCCATGCGGCCTAGGCACCCATGCGGTATAGACGTATTCATACGACCTAGGTACCTATGCGGCAAGAGTCAGTCATACGACAGAGCTCGTCCATGCGACATGGTTGCTTATGCGACAGTGAGAAGTTAGCGCATAGACATATCCATGAGTCCAACTGTGAACATGTCTTCCAGAACCCGACTTCATCTCCACGGAACCAACCCCTGATCGGCAGCTGAACGTCGGCAGGGAGCGGTGAAGGGTCCTCCGCAGTAGTACGACCTTTCCCCTTGCTCTTGGCCTTGCCTTTGCCCTTAGGGGCTTTCTTGGCAGTAGCGGCGGCGGAGGCGGCGACCTTGGGAGCCATGACAGCAGCAAGGAGGAAGAAAAAAATAAATTTGGGGGGGGGGGGACTATTTTCTATCTCTTCAAAACCCCCTATATATAGACCGAAACATGCGACTAGGGATAATGATGATGGCTGACCGCTTCGATCCACGTAATGGCTAGAGATGATGGCGACTCCTCGTTCTTTGGGCCACTTTATCCCCTGACGGCGCAGAATCCCAAAAGATTCGCTCGAGGATCAAAGAAAATCCTCATTTAAGTATCTGACAGCCTGTCAGAAATAACTATGCGGCCAAAAGATTATGTGGCATGCCCTTCATATGCGGCCAATAGCGCTCGACCATGCTTCTTTCAAAGTATTCAAAACTGGTCATTTTGGAAACTTTGAAGGGGGTCTTAAAGAAGCATAAAAAATTATGCAGGCCGCATGAAGGTCAAGCCCCCTCAAAAGAACGAAAATAGGTCGTAAAGGAGCTACATGAGGCCTGAACAACCAAGCCGCAGAGAAGCCACATGCGGTCTGATCAACCAAAGATCTAGAAGCCGGATAGTATATTCTATGTTGCATGAACGATCGCAGAGCATGGAGCCGCATAAGACCCCCCCTGACATAGCATTCGATGTCTGTCAGACTCTCTGACCCATCACTCATCACACTGAGACGCTTCGAGACTCGTGAAGACGATGACTCAGAAAAAGACGAAAAGTTACATCAACTCATTGATGGCCTCGATGGACATGCCATGCCACGTGCTCGCTCATATGCGGCCACATACCAATGTGGCCTCGTCATCATGCGGCCAGATTGTCCATCCGACCAAAGCCAAACAAGAGCACGTATGCATCCCCATGCGGCCTCATCATAATGCGACCAGAGTGTCCATCCGACCAAGGCCAAATAAGAGCACTTATGCGGCAACATACCCATGCGGCCTCGTCATCATGCGGCCAAAGTTTTCATCCAACCAAGGCCAAACGAGAGCACGTATGCGGCCACAATGTCGTACGGCCAGAGTGTCCACCCGACCAAGGCCAAGCGAGAGCACATATGCGGCCACAATGATATGTGACTATAACATTATGCGGCTCTCGATCTTTTCGTTCCAACCGAAGAAGATTTCTCGCATGATCAGTACTGACTACGTGTCCAGCTGACCAAGTCACGCACGCAATGGGTTAAAAATAATCCCGAGATCTCATCAACAACAGATCCCAACCGAAGCCACGTGGCAGACTGCCTATGGCATGCGGCTACAGCTGTAACCATATTCTATTGAAGGAGCCACATGCGGCCACCAAACAGAAGTATATGCGGCACCTATAACCTATCAGCATGATGGCTATAAATAGGAACAACTTGGACGTTCCAAAGGGCTAAATTTTCTACTTCAGAGATCATACCCCGACGGAGCTACGTACGTGCACACAAGCTTGGGAGAGATAAGAGAAGAGAGCATCCTCATTCCCTCGTCAGACCATCAACGGAGTAAAGGAGCCGCTACAGCCCGTCACACTACCCAGATTAAATATTGTATCAGATCTTCTGCTTAGGATTTCTTTGTACGTTTATTTTTTATTAAAGGAAAGTGTACCTAAACTCACTTGTAATTGTGAAGAAGTGAAAGGCTATGGATGCACGTGGGTGCAGCCCCCTCCCACTAACCAGCGGGCCTCGCTACCCCCACTACCATTAACTGACGCACGGGACGACGAATGGTGGTGGGAGACTGATTAAATTTAGGATTTAATCATATGGCTTTAAATTATAAAATTAGTTATTATTTTTTAGAAACTATTTATTAATCTATTTTTTAATTGAAACAACTCCTAATAATTGCTAAGAAAATTCTAAAAAAATATAGAAAAATGAAAAGTATCATTTTAGGCCTACGCTAATACTTTAGGGTCATTTTGGGGTCATAGACTCCTACAATAATTTCTAGGAGTATATTGTAAATTCGTTTTTCCCTTAAATTAATACTTATTTCTTGAAAGTCTAGTAAACTTCTATAAATTAAAATGTATTTTAGACTATTAGGAAGGGTTGGAGTCACGTCTAGGTTGATTCTCTTATGTTGATCCCCTACAGGCTCCTTAATTCCTATTAGTAACCTATTTTTCTTTAGTCAAAAATGCATAATATACCTTATAAATGTCCATAAATTCTAAATAATCTAGAAACACAGTCTAACCCAATTTAGGGTTACCAATTTCACCTATTATCGTTAATTCACTTAGTTTTTATTATTATTATTAGGGTTTCTTTTTAAAAGTATATTTTAAAAATATTTAATTTCTAACAGGTATTTTGGGAAGCGAATGCTACAGAGCTTGCACCTCTCTTGATACTTGGATGTTAAGGCTGGGTTTGCGGTTTCTTTGTATGCAAACCTCGCAACAAAAGCTACATTGGTTGTTAGACTCTAGTGCTTGCCCACATTCAAGGGTTACTCCTATTTTATTACTTCCTTTATAGAGCTGGATCAAATTTTGAACTGATTGTTGGATGGCTCTCCTATGTAAAGAGACCACCAGCACTTATGGAAGATGATACTCCTTTTAGCATAAAGAAGTTCAAACTCTAAAAGTCTTATAAGGAGAACAACTCTTTATAGTAGTTTGTGCTTCATTGCACTTAGAACATTTGTCGATATTCCTGTGTCTTTGTACGAGCTCATCAATGCTTTGTCCAGTGAGGGAGGTGATCAAGGAGAGCATTCCAGAAGTTCGTTTGCAACTTATTGCATTCGAGAACTGATTCCTGGAAGCGAATCGAAAGATGACGGTCAAATCTTGCTTTGAACAATGGTTGTTCTGACCACCCCCAATAAGCCAATTTGCTACCTCTGTTAGCATCTTTTTAGCGGTTCATACTACTCATATTTTCTATAGCAGTTTACAATGCTTGTTAACGCATTCTTCTTCTTTGATTTACATCCAGTTTTTGGTTAATCCTTAAGGCTTGTACGAAGTTAACTAACATAATTTACATTAGTACTGCTCATAAATAGTCATATACTTGAATACTTTTTAAAAAAAATTTTAAGATTTCTCTTTATTATATTTTGGTATTTGATCCAATATTTTTATAAATATAAATCTTAAATTGTTCCCACCTCAATTTTCACTTTATATTGTTAGCATTATCTTCAAGTTCTCTGTCGTTATGGATCATCATTGGGCCCGAGGTCCATGTATGTCCGAAAATTCTGTCTGGTCCGATGGACCAAAATCTGATACAGTCCAGTCATTAGGAAAGCCAGGTCTAGTCCATATTAGTATAGGGCAGGACTTGAACTAAGCATCCATCTGACCGAGCCCAGTCCGAGGCCCATTCGATACAAGCCCGTCCCAAAAAGCCTATTTAAGAGCTTCTTTGATTTAACCGACAAAGCTAGCTAGTTGCTAGCTAGCCTAGTTTTATTAAATTAATAGTTTAATCCAAATAAGGAAAGAATTTTGTCTTTTGAAAGAGTGTTCTGCTCACTGTTCTCTCTTTGAAACAGGTTAACCATAGGTGGACACAGTCAATGACTATACAAGTAGACACGATGGGAAAGGCACATTAATATGAACGTTCGTATCCCTTTTTCAGAGATCCAGAGGCAGAAGCTCTTAGTATTCATGTGATATTTGTTTATTGGATGATAAGTATTCCTTTCTTTCATATTTCTTTTCTTTGGGTTTATACATGTTTGGTTGCTCTTTGTTTGATTCTCATCACTTGGGAGTCTTGATGTCTTGGTTAGTTATTCAGTCTTCAAAATGGATAATAGACATGAGAAAGAAAATCCACCAGTCTACAGGTTCTCCTTATTCTAATGATCTGAAACCAATATTGTACCATGAAGTTTTGGCAAACCACCAGTCACCAAAATCGGATCTGTGAAGCAACCCCCACCTGGAGACCGACTAGCTTTCTTGGGACCGACAGACTGACCATCAATCTTCGACTCACCACCATTCATCGCTTTGTCTCGACGAATCGAATCCTCCGTAATCCTCAAAGTATCTTGAAACCCCTCCAAGACAAGTTTTCGACGATCCACCTCATGTTGAATACTCCTCGAGTCTCCATCCGGTGTATGTGGCATGCTTGTACACCTCAACGGTGTGAGCCTGTACATGCCACAACACAAATTTTCTTGAGCCAGCTGTTTGGAACCCTTCGTAAGCATCCAATCTGTGTCCCCAAACAGACTGTGACAGCCATCATCCGTCAGCCTTTCCACCGAAACTAAGTTATAGCGCAAACTCGGTACATGTCGCACACCCTTGAGAAAGAGCTTATCACCAAGCTCCGTTGTCAAGTGCATATCACCGATGCCTACAACTACTGCTGTCCCTTTGTTGCCCATCTTCACATTTCCAAATCTGGCATCGCGGTATGATGTGAAGATCCTCCTATGTGGAGTGGCGTGATAGGGTCCCCCCCTCCCCCCTTTGTCCATGACCCAATCGCTATCATGACACATGTCACAAGATTATTTTTCTATGTCGGTTGCTACGATGATGAGATCTCCTATAACCGTGAGATCCTTCTGATCGTCCTTGCTTTTGACCTTCTCAGCTTTGA
The DNA here is from genome assembly GCA_036927795.1 of Iris macrosiphon. Classification (NCBI taxonomy): domain Eukaryota; kingdom Viridiplantae; phylum Streptophyta; class Magnoliopsida; order Asparagales; family Iridaceae; genus Iris; species Iris macrosiphon. The sequence goes on along the minus strand of JAYESA010000108.1, from coordinate 414,276 downwards.
GCTTCATGCAGTTTCTCTTGATATGACACATTTTGCCACAATGATAGCAGCCCTCCTTGTGGTCCACAGTCGCAAGATCCCGAGAACTCCCTCTTGTCCTCGCATGTGACTTGGGTCTTCCCTTCCCGTAGAAAGCTACCAGAGCGGACTCCTGCGACGATTTTACTTGCTTACGCTGGACCTCCTCATTCAACAAGCTGTTTTTGACTTCCTCCATCGTGACAACTCCATCCGGAGCGGAGTTGCTCACCGACACCACCAACATCTCCCAGCTTTTTTGGCAGAGAACTCAAAAGCAGAAGAACCTGAAGCTCATCCTCAATCACCATCTTCATTACAGACAACTGATTAATGATGCCATGAACCTAATTCAGATGTTGTGTCACCGGTGCACCCTCCATGTACTTCGAGCTAACGAGTTGGAGAATCAGAAACGCCTAATTGACAACCGTCTTCCTTTCGTACAACGAATGCAGCTTCTCCCACAATACTTTTGCAGAACTCTCCATGGACACGTGGTGAAAGACCGAGTCGTCCAGCCATTGGCGGATGAATCCAACAGCCTTCTAATCCAGTCGTTTTCAGTCATCAGCACCTTTGTTCGTCTGCTTGGCACTATCGCCCTCCAACGAACCATGCAAGTCCTTGCACCAAAGTAGATCCCCCATCCTTGGCTTCCAAATCGCCTAGTTTTTCCCTGTAAGGGTGATCATACGAGTGTTCATCTGCTCCGTAGACATAGTTTCCAGAACCAAAACCAGTAGTTCTGATATTAGACGTTGGGAATCGAATACGCCCTACAAGCTCTCCGATACCATATCTGAGACGTTGCCCGCAGCGAAAACTTTAGGCCAACCCACCTGAGATAACCAACCTCGTCTAACGAACACTAAGTACAGATAAAGACAAGTATATGGCGGTGACTACGTCACCTGGACAAATTACAACATTTATAACTCTGGTGAAATTACAAGATTGACAAAACTAATGTTGAAACCCTTTACCCTAATAGGTTCAACCCCCTCATCACACTCAAGATGGAACGATAAAGATTACAATTGAAATGACTCACCAACCCATAGCAATTTCTCTAACCGAAGTTGATGACTCATCGATTAGATCTTTTCTTCCAAGCACGAACTTTCTCTTAGATTTTCTTTTAGAAGCACCTCGAATCTCCACATTTGTGCATGTTTTGTGCCTCCACCCTTCTCCTATATTTATAGGATAATAAATCATATTTTAGGTCATAATAGGATTTCCTAAATAGAAAACACTAAATAAGAATCATATTACACCTAAAATAGTCCAACATCAATTATGGACGTTCAAATATGGTCAGATTAAATATTTGATACAAATTTGAAATCTAATCAAATCTTATATTTAATGTGAATTTTTAAATTATATCAAATCAAATCTTTGACCATATTTGGAGTCCAAAATTTACCAAATATAGACTGGACTCCAACAATGTGATAAAACTTTTTGTTCAAGGAAAATATGAGCTTTTGAAGTTTTTTGAAAATTATGATGGAAAAATCTGTTTAACTTCTGATGTATGGTCATCGCGTCAAAAAATGGGTTATTTTTACTTACTGCTCACTATATTAATAAGGAATGGAATTTGAATAAAAGAATTATTAGTTATAAAATGATTGAACACCCCCACACACTGGTGAGTCATTTGCAAGTCATATAATTGAAGAACTACTGTCTTGGCGCATTCATAGAAAAATCTTTTCACTATCTTTGGATAATGCCACAAATAATGATGTGGTTGCAAGACTACTTCCATATTTTCTTATGATTGATTTTGTGCTTTCCCAATACTTTCATGCTCATATCTTTAATTTAATTGTCCAAGATGGTTTGTATATTTTGTCTCCATCTATTGAAAAAATAACTGGCATTGCACGTAGTATGAACTCATCAAATAGAAGGCATGAAATATGGGTACATTTAGGGGTGCAAACGAGCCGAGCCGAGCCGAGCCAAGCTTTCATAAGCTTGAGCTTGGTTTGATTAGAATTAACCGAGCTCGAGCTCGAGCTTGATAAATTTTTTATTTTAGAGCTTGAGCTTGGCTCGAGCTCGTTTATATTAAGCTTGAGCTTGGCTTGGTTTGAGCTCGAGCTTGGCTTGATAAGCAAGCTTGATTCAAGCTTGATAAACAAGCTTGATAAGCTCAAAGTCAAGCTCGTTAAGCTTGATTTCAAGCTTGTTCAGCTTTATTTGAAGCTCATTAAGCTTGATTTCGAGCTTAACGAACTTGATTTCAAGCTAGTTAGGCTTGAATTCAAGTACCTATAATATTAACAATTTATTTATAAAAATTTAATTTAAAAAGTTCCTTAATATCAATTATTAAGGACATATAATTATCTATAATGCACACAACCATATTGTTATACAAACATGCATAAAATTAAAATTCAACAAAGAACAAATTTAAATTTAAATAACAAAATAAATTTTTAGACTGCCAGCAACGAGCTCCTAAACGAGCTTCTAAACGAGTCAGCTTACGAGCCAGCTCGCAAGCTTCTAAACGAACCAGCTCGCGAGCTCAAACGAGCCGAGTACTTCTAAGCTTGAGCTTGGCTCGTTTATTAAACGAGCTCGAAAATGAAGCTTGAGCTTGGCTTGTTTACTAACTGAACCGAGCTCAAACGAGCTTTTATCGAGCCGAGCTTCGAGCAGCTTGCGATCGGCTTGGCTCATTTGCAGCCCTAGGTACATTATTGTTGGGAACTTGGTTTGAGAAAAAAAATATAGATAATGATGTTCTCTTAGGTGGAATACAACTTATGAGCTTTTACAAGTTGCTATAAAATATAAAGAGACTTTACATAGGTATGTTCAAAAGATAAACCAATCTCGTTCTTGTAATTTAGCACTTCCAACTAAAAACGATTGGATAATAGCTCAAATACGTTGTGGTTTTGTGAAAAAATTTATTCTTCCACAAAAACTTGTTGTGATGTTTATTATCCTTCATCAAATCGAGTTATTGGGTGCTTAATTTATATTTATGCAGCATTTAGAGCATATTTTCAGTTTATTGTTTTTAATGAAGCTTTAATTGCAATGAAGACGAAGTTCAACAAATATTGGAGAACTATTCGGTTGTTTTTTTGTTTTGATGAGCTATGGGTAATGAGCAATCTAAAATTGATAAAAACTTATCATCTTTAAAGTATTCATTCTTTAACATTATAAGAAAACATGTGCATGCCAAGTGTTTTTTCAAATGAGCAGCAGAATAGTGAAAGATTTTCTCACTTGAGTCAATTTTTAAATCCTATTTTTTTGATTTAGAAGATTTTGCTGAGTTGTTTGAAAAAAGTCAAGGTATCATCGAGTTCATCTTTTACTACCGCTTCTAATTTGCAATATTATCTTGATGACCTATAGAAGTTGATAATAATAATCAATTTTGTCTTTTGGGTTCGTGGAAATCACATGAAGTTGTATATTACGTGCTTTCCATCTTAGCTCGTGACTTACTAACTATTCCAGTTTCTACTGTAGCATCAGAATCAGCTTTTAGTGCAGGTGGTCGAGTTGTATCAGAAAAAAGAGCAAATCTAAATCCAAGCACAATAGAAACACAAATTTGCTTGAAAGATTGAAAACTAGCCTAAACAAGAATGCTAGAAGTGGCACAAGATGAGGAACACAATAAAGAATTGATGAATTTGAGATCAACAAGACCTGATTGAATGGTTGAAGATGAATTTGAAGCTGGAACTGAACCATTTGGAGATTGAAGATTAATATTATATCTTAGTTGTTGTATGCTTTGAGGATGTGAAATAAAAATGATTGATAGATGTGAAAGTGCCAACCTAGTTGGGATGTTCATATCCTATAGTGATGCAACCCTACTTCTCATTGTTTACATATTTTTAGTCTGATTATAGATTTAACAGAAAATTGCACATAGAGCATAGAAGTTTATTTTATTGCATCCAGAGCAATGAAGTTTCGTTATTTTCAAGGAGAACAATGAAACGCTCTTAAAAAAGACATTTTTGAACAATTGTCCACAAATATCCTTTTAAAAGACGTTTTGATGCAAATATTATTATTAATTACTTTTTCATTCTAACAGACAGATTAAAAGACGAATTTTGTAATACATAATTTGCTCCAAAACGTCCTTAAAAAAGACGTTTTTGAATTTTTGTTCAAAAATGTCATTTTTAATAACATTTTTATGTTCTGTACGCAATTTTAAAACTTCTATGCTCTAGACACAATTTTTTGAATTTTTTATGCTCTACATACAATTTTCTGTGATTTAATGCAAACTTGTCTCCTACCTAGTCCACTCAGTTTTACTATATGCATCAGTAATTGTGACACTGGGGGCTGAAACTATTGGATTGATTTCCTTGCAACTCCATTTGATGGAGCTTATTTATTGTGACACTAGGGGCTGTTACTATTGGAGTGAATTCCTTGCAACTCCATTCGATGTAGCTTATTTATTGTGACTGTCTGTGCTTGTGTCTGACGACGGCAGTAGTATGTTTCTCTCTCTCTCTCTCTCTCTCTCTCTCTCTCCATTCTTTGCTGGGTTTTTATTTGGAATTTGGGGCCAACAAACGCATCGATTGGGTTTGCAAAATTAGTATTGCAAATTGCTTTAGGCCTGAAGGCAAAAGATGATTATATATTATGGTCCTATATTAATGATGTCCTAAAGGAGCTTCTTCTTTTTCAATGTTGCTCCTGCACTTTTAGTATGTCATCTTTACTTGTACGACCTCTATTTATATTGTAGGCTGTTTGTTGTCACCCTCTTATCTCTGTCAATACCATGCTTTTTGATACTAAGCAAACAAATGGTATTGATATTGACTACAACCCTAAGCAATTGTTGGCACACAATATTTTATTATAGAATTTAAGAATATAGTGTTAAAACAACCTTTAAAAAACGAGATAAACGATTAGGCCTGAGAATGCCCTTTTAGACTTTTTTATAGAGCTAGCAAGGTCCGACCTGGATAGACCTGAAAAGTCCGACCATTGTAGACGGACTTAGACTTTATAGATAATAATTAAGCCCTACTTGGTCCGGCCCAAAATTTCTCTAGGGCCAAAAAAAGACCGGTCAATGCTCGGCCTGAACTTGTACTTTATGGGCCTAGACTACCCGACCCGACCTAACATTAATCCCTATCTGTCGTCATATTTTGTTTCAGTAACTTCGTTCCAAATCCTTGCTTTAAATCATAAGTTTTTAAAAATAATAATTTGTGATAAATAAATAATTCTATTTGTTCAAAAAATCGTAAAACTTTAACAAATATTTAAATTTATTAATAATAAGGTAGTCCAAAATTTTCCTTTTGGGTCTCATCCCACATTAGACAATCACTGAACATTTCATGACACTTCCCATTTCCCCACCATAGTTTTAACCATCTACTCCTCACTCTTCGGTGGCCGAAAGTACTTGGTTCAGTAGTCTTATATCATAGACGACTTACTGAATACAAATGAAGATTGTGTGCACTAGTAGATTAACACTTCTCTTTCTTTTCTTCTTTTTCATTTTCCTTCCTTTCTAATAAATCAAATTCTTGCATTGCAACAGGTTACGATGATTTGGCTGTAATACCAGAGATGACAGCATATATATGAAATGCGCAATTACTAATTTGTAAATAGAGAATACATCATAATGCAGACAAACTTACAGTATTGAAGGATTGAATGAAGACAACTATAAGCTCACTGGCTTCAAGAATCATAAAGATAAACAATAACAGAACATGACACAATGGAGGATGACAAGATATTCAGAAAAATATGAAATTGCAGTGGAGGTATATGTAGAACTGACAATGAGTTCCATATTGGGAGTATACTCGGATCAAGGGGATCCTTTGAACTTCTTCGCAATGTTCGCAAAGTACTCTCCTTGATGGTTTGCTTGCTTCAGTTCGAGCTCTGATGGGATTCTAGAGCCATCACCAGCATAAGTTCCAGCACCATAGGGGCTGCCTCCTTTCACCTCATCCATCGCAAACATGCCAGCCCCAAAGGTATAGCCGATTGGTACGAAGATCATTCCATGGTGGACCAGCTGAGTTATTGCTGTCAACCTGAGGGATAAGAAGGAAATTAGCTCTCTTCTCGAACAATATAGAATCTAATAGGGTACAAAATTATTAGTACCCTATAGATGTAATTTTATATTATTCTTTGCAATTTGAACTGACCAAAAATGCCTTATTGCAATGGACAAAAAGAGGGGGTTGATTTCGGGTTCTAAACCAGATTCATTTGAAGCTGTCTAAGTTGATAAAAATCTTGGATGATGAGTTCCAAAGCAGAATGATCAATGAGGAAATCATATGCAGATTTGACTTGTACTTTGATCTCCTAAATATCAGGTGAATTATAGATATAACGGAGTAATGAATGACTGCTCCTTTACATATTAATAATCTAGACCTGGGATCCATAGGTTGAGATATAAGATCTGGATAAGGACTGTGAGATGTTTACCCATGTTAAAATTATGTGTTGGAAAACCATACAACATACACCGGAAAACTACTGATACAAGTAACTGGAGAATGTAACTTCCATTTTCTAGAACTATTGAAGTTGAGTTATTCTTATTTATCATGAAGGAAAATAAAAGACTTCTCCAATAAAATATGCAGCATTTGAGACTACTTCAACACATTGTAAAATTAAAAGCAATGCCGAGGGATAAGGAACCAAAGAAAGCTTACGGAGTAGTTTCTTGTCCACCACCTTGGGATCCGGTGCTATAGAATATTCCAGCAGGCTTGCCCGCCAGCGACTGTGTTCTCCAGAGTCCCCCAGTTGCATCGAGGAAAGCTTTGAACTGTGCTGCCATCATACCAAACCTAGTAGGGAATCCAAAGATAATCCCATCTGCGTCAGCAAGTTCACTTGGCGTGATGATTGGTACATCACTCTTAGGGGGTGCACTCATTTTTGCAAGCACCTCTTCATGGAGAATTTCAGGTACCTAGTTCAGTCAATAGGTAGGGGCCATGTTAGGACAGTTTCCTGCTCAGAGATATGATTCCAGCCCATCATCTGGTTCAGTGATTGTTAACCACTTTGAACTAGGATACAAAAAGGGCATTCCAGACCCTCTTATGTCAGCCATACATGTGCTTCATGATCCTCAAAATTAGTTCCAGGTTTCTCCAATACAAAAGTAAACTGATGCCACTTGGAAATTTTAGAATCAAGTATGCAAAACAAGCCAAAAGGATCAACTAAGCCTACCAGCTTATTTCAGATACGCATTTGCTTGGTATGATTTGCAATTTCAGATATTAAGCAGAACAAGTGATCAGATACAGATTTGCTTCGTATGATTTGCAATTTCAGATATTAAGCAAAACAAGTGAAGAAGCATCAAACTGTAATCCTAAAAGTTATTTAAAGTTGCCTTTTTCAATAACATGGAAGTCCCCGTCAAATAGATGCAGGTTCTTGTAATATTACTTAACCTTACGACCAAAGGTCATCAATAAAATGGAATCAGATGCCTTTCTCTAGTACAGAGGAAGCAACTTCATCAAAGAATAGACATCAACCATCCAGGAAACCCCACCTACTCAAATAATAGAAAGGAACAACTCCATACCTAACTTTTATATTCAAAGTATTAACTCTCGGAATAGTTTAACACTACATGATCTCAGCGAACCTACTGCACTCAATGGTTTGTTGAGCAGATAATTCTTTACACAGTTCTTTGTTTGCAATTTGATATGTACTAGTCATATATAGCTTGTAAACCAGAGGTGCCATTAGCTCCTTTGACTAAAAGGTGACTTAAATTCAATTATCATGAAGCCAATGAGCACAAACCTGCCACAGTGTAGCTTCCACTCCTTCGACAGATGAAGCACCTTTCTTGATCTCTTCTGCTAGCCTCTCAACATGTCCATACATGGAGTAGTACCTGTACATAAATAAGAAATTGTTTGTCATTGTGTAGCCGAAAATGACTTTGGAACACGACAGATAAGTATTCTATAAATAAAACAATGCATCCTTCTTCCAATCAATTTATGATTGTGAAAATTGTATGGTAAAAATGATATGAAGCTGCAAACAATTTCCCCTTGCATTGTGATCTTTAATAACATTCAAGTTCACTTTTTCTAGGGCATGCAAGAAATTTATTGAGTTGAACCACATACTACATACAAGGCGTCAGATAGTCTTCAATGTGTCAAGCAACAATGTAAGAAATTAAACCAGTAAATTGGTCTAATGATATGATGGAAAGATAATGCAATAGCCATAATTTCAAACAGTCTTTCATACTTTCTAAGAGGTTAATGCATGTTAATAAAGTAGTACTTTTAATTACAGCTGAATCGGAAAAAAAAAATATATATATCTTTGTGCTAAACTTACTACTTGATTGGGACATATTACCTACAAGCTTAGTAAGAACCTGAAGAAAGGCAAATAATACAGTCTCAGGAAACTCCAGGTTTGTTTTACACCTCATGTTGATAATGAGAGGTAGTGTCAGGACTAACACTAGAAAAGTAAATAAACAAAGGCATTACTGAAAGGGACATAAAGCATGGATACTGCCAATTAGTCAAAGACCATCTAGAAGCCCCATGATCATAATTACCAAAACCTAACCTGCTGATGAGTCTGTGGGTCTCAGTCTCAGTCTCAGTCTCAACCCATCAAACACAGCTCAGACACCAAGGTAATACTCACATCTAGAAGCCCCATGAATTACAACCGCAAACCTAACGTATTGATAGGGATTATGGGTCTCAAACCATAAAAGGAAACCCCAAAATCATAGATTTGGCATTGTCATCCTCAATTTTGCTTTCTAAAACTTTTTGGGCTAGTAAAACATAGAACCAAGCTGATGATTTTTACAGCTACAGTGAAGGACCATTGTCTTTTGCTTCTAAAACTTTTTGGGCTAGTAAAACATAGAACCAATCTGATGATTTTTACAGCTACAGTGAAGGACCATTGTCTTTTGCAATATGTAATCTTGCTTACTTCCCTCTGGTATCTGCCAAATTACACATGTATATGGATCCTCTAGTAAATTTTCAAATTAGTATTTTCAATAAGCTCTATGAATTTTGCAGCATGACCCACTGAAACACTAACATATGTAAATAGGAAACAGCGGCAAGAATGGAATATTACAACCTTAGTTATTATAGTGTATATATCCCCTAGTAGAGGTAGTGGTACGCCCTTATACTAGATAATTATCAATTTAATCAAAATTTGCAAGCAGTGTTCTAAAAAGCGGAAAAGAAGGCCGCCTAGGCGGAGCCCAAGTCTCTCTCGCCAACCTCCGCCACCGGCCACCTGCGAGTCTTTTCGACCGACACCGACCGATCACCAGCAACAGGTAAACCTTTTCTTTTTTTTTGCTTTGAGACAAATGTTTTTTCTTTTCTTTTGCCAAGCTTCAAATGAATATTGCATCATAGGAAGAAGAAAAGAGTTTGACAGAAATCTAAGTGCCAAACTTTTTTCCTTGAGAAATTTTAGTCTTTTCAATTTCCCTCGGCCAATTTTTTTTCATTGCTTGAGACACTTAGAGAACAGATCTTCAAATTACTTGAAATAATAAAAGAACAGAATTTGTTGTGGTTAGGTGTATTGGAAGGAGCCGTATGTTGTGTTAGCTTCCATTCTTGAACAAGTTTACATTTTGGTTGAGGAAAGTTTTAAATGTAAACATATTTTAGTATTTATGAATTTGAATTCAAGCATCATTCTCTTTCTTTGTTTTATAATTGCTAATAATTCCTAGGAATAGATTTTCATGGAGAATTTAAATGTTTTATTACATGAACAATTATTGAAATGAGTTGTATCTTGTGTTATCTTCCATTCTTGGACAAAATTTACATTTTGGTTTGAGGAAAGTTTTAAATGTTGACATATTCCTGTATTTAATGGGCAAAATATTAAGAATGAATTTGAATTCAAGCTTCATTTTCCTTCCTTGTTTTATCATTTCTAATTATTTTTAGGCAGCAGTTGTCTTTACTAGATGTTAAAAAGTCTAATTGTCATTGATGGGGTTTATGGGAAATTTTGTGTAGCCCGACGCTCAACATGTTTTTTTTATGGAACCGCCTAAAACTAGGCGTCCGCCTAGGTGGCGCATACGCAGGCTAGACGCTAGGCGTCAGGTACCCGCCCAACTAGCACCTAGCTATTTTTACAACCTTGGTTGGAAGTAATAAATAGAAAGCAGTTATCTTGTTATTTATTATATAGTCACCAAACTATTATGGTGAAGCCAAAACAGACTCTGGAAAACAATGGTGTGAAATTTGATCCTGCGATCACTTTGCACACAGTATGCAGCTAAAAGCATTAACAATACAACAGATTCTAAGGCTGATAAGGAAGCACAAACACTCCAAAATTCGGCCCGTTAATGTGTCGCATCGTGTTGGACATGCATTGAAATACACTGGAGTTGGGAAAACATTTGATGTATTAGTGTTGTTTTCATGTCCGTGTTGTGTGGTGTTGTATTTGTGTCCGTGCAACATAGTAAAATATCACAAGCTTCATGTTAGATTCATGCCCAACAGATGTCAAACTAGTACACTAATGCATAAGAGCTAAATAAATTTGAGAGTTTTTTATACCGCAACAACAACAAGATTAACAAATCCTTACAATATTTTCCAAATCGGACTGAACTCCTCAACAGACTATACTAAAATGTGGAACAACGATCAAATTAGTCATCGACCTAATCGAATAAAGTTCCAAATTTTGACTAATTTGGATCAAGAATGAGCTATGATCTTGTATATAAACAGTATCAAAATTCGCCAAAATCCTAAAGTCCCCCCAATTTCATCCTAAATATGTCAAATTTGACCTAAAATCACCAAAAAAAGATTCCCAAATTTGACAACAAAGGTTTCAATTTGGATCAACAAGTGAGTTGCGCAATAGAAACAAGCTACGAAAGAAGGTGGATCGAGGAGACTTACACTATGTAGACCTTGGTCTTGGTCGCCATTAGTGGAGATTTTTGTGTTCTTGAAAATTCAAAGAGGTGGTTTTGTTGAGTTTTTGACAATGGAATAAAATTGAGAGATTTTGGGGAGGCGTATTTATAAGTGAGAGTATTTGTTCGCCTTCGATTCGAGCCGCCCATTTGTTGGTTCGGTTCGCTTGCCTGGATCGGCGGCCGGCCGGCCGGCTTACTGGTTTAAATATAGGACTGGCCGTTTGATGTCACTGCTGCCATCATCAGCCTCACATGCGTAGAGGGGATTGGGCACTGGTAACCACCAGTGGGTGACCTCACCTCCTCGTCATAAACTTATATTTGTTTTGTTTTTTCTTTCTAAAGCAATTTCTATTTCCTCTTTAAAAAGGAAAATGGAGAAATTTGATGTCATTTAACATATTTTAGGGATTATTGAAGTTTTTTTTTTAATTTCCTTGGATGTTTAAATGGAATTAGAATATACATTTTTTTTATAAATTCAAGAGGAAAATAAATAAATAGGGTTGGTTTATGCTCTTTAATCCTATCGTTCAGTAGTCATCATGATCACTATTGTTCTCTGTCCAAAATTTTATGTCCTCTTGCAAATATTCATATATACATCATCTCTTGGATTCATTAGCAAATTTCTACTAATATACTAAGAATGTTAGTCTTTTTGCACATAGAAAGAAAATAAAATTTAGTACTTGGGAATGATTGTTATTTCCTGAGACAAATCTTTAAATGGATTGAACATATGCCAAAACAAAACTCTGAACAAGCTTAGTAGGAAGGTACAAGATCTCCCAGAACGGAGATCTAAACTCAAGACGAGTGCCAACTCCAGAAACTAACTGACAGAAACAAGCGTTGTTCTTCCTTGTAAACGCAGTTGCAATTGAGATAAAACAAGAACAAAAAAAAAAAAAAACATTCGTTCTTCCTTGCAAAACGTAGTAGCAATCAGACAGAACGAACAAAAAAGAAAAAAGAGAAAAGACAGAATAAATTTATTCTTGCTGGGGCGGTGAAGACCACCCTTGCTCAAAACAAGATTCGTCATCTATCGATGATCTGCTCCCAGGAGCCAGCAAGTTCACACGAGAACTTCTGGAACGCTCGTAGTCACCTCTTTGTGTGACTATAACGGACTCCTTTGGACTCCTCTTTCCCAATTTTTGGTGTGTCTCAAATGATGCTAGAGGGCTCTTTATATAGGGAAGGATGGAAGCTCGTTCAGCACCCGCTCAGCTCCAACAAAGAGCCACTTTGTGCCCTTGAGCCCGAGTCCGAGCCCGAGTTTGAGTACGAATCGCTAAGCCCCTTGGGGACTTAGCTCCTATGGAATAATATCCAAGAGCATGACAAAAAGCTTAAAAGCTTTCATTGAGGAGTTAATCATTTTTTCTCCTAATAAAACACTCCCACTTGGCACCCATGTGCCCTACCACACCCGTTGTGCACACCTCAACACATACAAAGTATTATATTGAGATACCCACTTGGTGGTGTAGCCAATGTGGGACTATCTTTACTAGTCCAAAGGCAAAAATACCAACAATCTCCCACATATCTCAATATATGGGTTGAACATTCCCCACAGTGACTGCCCATCATGCATTAGGATAGATGTCGCTTTGACTTGAATCTTCCCGTATGGGTTGAATAACAGTATGATACAAGAATGGATTAAGCCTTGAATTCTGTCACGACCCGCACCCGAAATTTGGGCATGAGCCGTGGGTACGTCCAGCCTACGCCGCAGCATCGGCGGTAGAATGCTGTCTAGGTCTCAAACATAACTCATCCTGTCAATAGTCTCAACTCCATAAGGAGGATAATGATAATATATGAATCCACAGTTTAATAATATACTCAATCACAAGTCTATATGAAAGTAATTGGCACGATGAGAAATGAGAATAAAGAGTTCTATCATAAGCCGTCACAAATATAAATACATCATAAGTCCTGAGTCTAGATGTCCTCAAAAGCCACAAATAATAATACAACTCAATCTCAGTCTAGTACAATAATACATGAATAGAATAGTCTAAGTGCATACAGGTAGGATCTCCTCTAGGATGGGTAACTCTTCGGGGATTTCTGGTATGTAATCTCCCTCTGGTCCCGGGCCGTAGTGGGTGGGGCAAAAATCCTCCAAGTCCTCTGAAAATATTATCCAGTCAGGATTGGAGCGAAGCACAAACACTAAACAGCAGTTTTATTTATGTTGAAAAAAACTATAAAACAATGTAAGGAATACAAGATAAAATGAATAATGGAAATACAGAATAGTAGAGAATATAAAATAGGTAATAGAACATCTAGCAATGAACAATATACAAGTGAATGCTAGAACAAGTGAATCTGAAATAAAGAATAAACATCTAGCTAAGTGTTTGAAATATCAGTTTATTATGTGATCGGCTTGGGACAAGATCAGGCTGGTTACATATGATTAGCTATGATTCTTGTAGGTCAGGCTAACCATCTGGTTAGCTATGATGCATGTAGTGGTCAGGCTAATCATATATAACAGCTACAAGGCATGTAATGGTCAGGCCGCACCAGACGTGAGATGTGGGGTGAGCTATGATGCATGCAGAGTTGGATATGATCACATAATCTACTAATATTTCTCTATCCCCAGCTAGCACGATGGATTCCAATCACGACTCCTCATGACAGGTATCTAGGGTGCTAACCCGTGTATCCACAATGTCAGAATCAAGTATATAATACAACTAGAATTTATAGATTTAATCAACAAAAACAAAAACTGTCAGAGAATGTACTCGCCTGTGGTCCCGAGGAAAGTGCGAGGATCGATGTCCAAGAAGAAATCACAATGACCTAATTGTGGAATATCAATGTCAAAATACTGAATTAAGGGAAATAATATATTTAACTAATTAAATGCGAGGCTTCTAGGTCATGGCTTAGTCTATACTAGGTTAACTAGGCCTACTAGTCAAATTCTATATCATCCTAAGGTATCTAGTATAATACTAGCTACTATTATATACTATATGTTATTAATTAGCAAGCATCATAAAATTGCAAAGATATACACAATGAAGACTTTCAGTGATCATATTCTTAGAACTAATTAGGGGAATGAAGTACTACAGGTAATATTTTTAAAGCACTCACACCAAATTCTGAAGTATCTATAATGTTCGACAACACTGATATTAACAGTGGATCCTCTTTGAAATGTTACATAGCAACCACTGAAAGCTACCTAAATACCTACAAATAGTCTAACATTGTGCCTTAACTAAATTGTATTCAAAGATGTTTTAGTTACTTGGCTTAGATGACAGATACTATCTAGCCTGTTTAAACACTTGACTTGATCGATCAGGGAATGGATGCTTAGTGACCAAACTTGCATGCAAGCTAAATCGGAGGACTTGTAAAGTTTTATGTTAGCTACCAAGGACTTGTCTAGGTGTTGCCTAGACTTCATTCATTTGAATAATTTATGGCATGACCTTCATGCACATACCCATAATTTGGCTAGGATTAAAACACAGAGTTGCCAACAGGTTCAAAGCTGAACATAAAATTTTTTCAGGATACTCACAGTATCAGATACTACTACTCTGATACTGAACTGCCACCCACACCTCATACTGATACATAATAACTCACTGCTCACTCACACACACAACACTCACACATAGGTCACACACAGAGGTTCACACACACACAGGTTCACACACAGACACTGGTATACACTCTCAGGCACCCACAGACACTAGTATACACAGACACACAGCTACACTTACTGTACAAAGGCTCTCACACTGGCACACACACATAGGTTCTGATACACACAGACACTCAGACCTACACATTGACACAGGTTCTGACACACTGATAGGCACACACTGTTCTCACTGTTAACTCACACAGCACACACAGGTTCTGATACTCACAGGTTCTCATACACAGGCACATACACAAGCTTACTGATTTACACACATACAAGTTCCTGAATACACACATAGCTATCTAACACATAGACACACAGGAAACTCTGAGCTACACTGATACTCTACACAGGGACACACACAGCCACATACAAAAGTTACTGATACACTATACATTAACTGAGACACATAGGCAGACACACACTGACAAAGGTATTCACATACACACTAGAACTAACACACTGATACACTAGTTACACACTCTGAGGCACACACTGACACTGGTATACACAGACACAAGTCTCACTGATACTCAGGGACACACAGGCACAAACACAGGTTTACACAGGGATGTATACACACACACAATAAACTTCTCACTGATACACTCTCCCTCTCAACTGATGCATAGCCCACCAATACCCCATTCATACACTACCACACACAGAACACAGGAAATAATGAGACACACAGCTAACTCAGCCACCTCACATTGAGACACTGAACTGATACTCTCTTAACCCCTAACACATGCACACACTGTGTCATAGAGACACTCACTGAAGTTAAACAACTACACAACACATAGATACACAGCTACCTCACACATAGAATCCCCTAATCAACCCCAATGTCTGATACACAAAACCTGGGCCCGACTCTACACTCCAATGCACACATCCTGCACTGAAATCCCCAAACCCGACTGCACAGTAATTCCAAAACACACAACACAGTTAAAATCTCGACTATGCACACAGAACTTTCCCCAAATTCATTCGACTGTACAGAGAAACCCTAAATCACCACCCATCTATACACCTATGCAAAAATAGCTATGTATATAGATTGGTATATCAAAATATACAGAAATTTAAAATACATAGATAGGCAAACCCCTAATAAACATATCATCGAGCACTTAGTGTGCTAAAATCGAACCCATACTAAGAACTCCTGAAAAACCCAAAACAAAACCCTAAAACGAGATCTAAACATTCACGTTGGAGGTATAGTCAGTCTACAAGCAAACCCCTAGGGTTAGGGTTCCTGAAATTTGGGGAAAGCACCCAAAAATTCACCAAAACCCTAGATCTCCTAGGTCTTCATGTAGAACCCTAGAAATCAAAATCTAAACAATTTGGTGGGCTCCTAATGGCCAAACACAAATGAAAAATAGGAATTAAATGGATTAAATTCGGGTTCTTACCTATTGGGAGATGGTTTCCCAATGTAGGTTCTCTTTCTCCAAGTCTTCTTGGTCCAAGCTCCTTGATTCCCTTTGATGGAGGAGGAAGGTGAATTCCTAGGATTTGATTCTAAAATTTGTGGGGTGAGGGAATGGTTTTTCAAATGGAGGCTAGGTTTAGGTTTCCTTTATGAAGGAAAGGGTTGAGGGAGGCTCCCCTTCATTATATAGGGCTAGGGTTAGGGTTTCAAATGCAAAGGATTAGTTAATCCTCCATGTTTAGTCATGAAGAATTTTAACTAATTAGGGTTCGCCATTTCTATGGTTTTAAATCCTAAAATTAAATGTAAATTAGGGTTTCACTAGAAACTGGATTTCAAATTAGGGTTTAGTCATTAGGGTTAGACCTAATGGGTTTTCTAGGGTTTTAAACTGAAACCTAACATCAAAAATACCTCCTTAATATTTAATAAACTCATCACATTACTTAAATACATAATTAAATTAAACAAGAGAAATTACACTAATGCCCTAATCTGGAATGTGGTAGTGACAAGTCTACCCTTCTAAAAAAAAATTCGTCCTCAAAATTGGATTGAACTAGAACAAGAACGAAATCAGATAAGGAATTATACCTCAAGTCTCGAAGAGATACGGGTATTGCTCACGCATTTCGTCCTCTCTCTCCTAGGTCGACTTGTCACGACCCGCACCCGAAATTTGGGCATGAGTCGTGGGTACGTCCAGCCTACGCCGCAGCATCAGTGGTAGAACGCTGTCTAGGTCTCAACACAACATATATCCTGTCAATCGTCTCAACTCCGTACGGAGGACAATGATAATAATCCACAGTTCTATAAATATACTCAATCACAAGCTATAAAAAATAATGGCACGAAGAGAATGGAAAAGAGTTCTATATAAACCAATCACAAAAGTGCAACACAAGTCCTGGGTCTAGATGACCTCACAAAGTCACAAAATAATAAATACAACTCAGTCTCAGTCTGAAACAATAAATACAGAAAAAGTAATCTAAGTATTGGCAGGTAAGATCTCCTCTAGGCTAGGCAACTCCTCTGGTATTTCCGGAGTGAAATCTCCCTCTATTCCTTGGCCGTAATGAGTGGGGCACAAGTTCTCCAGGTCCTCTGAAAAATGTCATCCAGTCAGGATTGGAGCGAAGCACAAGCACTAACAGCAGTTTCATTAAATTAACAAAAATTATAAACAGTGTAAGAAATACAAGATTAGAATATATGCTGAAAATGTGAAGTACTGGAGAAATGAATAGGCAATAGAGTATCTAGCAATGAAACAATAAACAGTGAATGCTAGAACAAGTGAATCTGAATAAAATAGACATCTAGCTAAGTGTTTGAAATATCAGTTTATTATGTGATCGGCTTGGGACTAGATCAGGCTGGTTATATATGATTAGCTATGATTCTTGTAGGTCAGGCTAACCATATGGTTAGCTATGATACATGTAGTGGTCAGGCTAATCATATATAACAACTATGATGCATGTAAATGGTCAGGCCGCACCCGACGTGAGAAGTGGGGTGAGCTATGATGCATGTAAATGTTTGGATATGATCACATAATCTACTAATAGTTTTCCCATCCCCAGCTAGCACGATGGATTCCAATCACGACTCCTCATGATGGGGATCTAGGGTGCTAACTCGTGTATCCATAGTGTCGGAATCAAGTATGTAATACAACTAGATTATAGAAGTAATCAACAAAATGAAAACTGTCAGAGAATGTAATCGTATGTGGTCCTGAGCAAAGTGTGAGGATCGGTGTCCAAAGTGGGATCACAATGACCTATTTATGGAATATAAATGTCAGGTACTGCATTAAGGAAATAACAGGTTTAAATAATTAAGTGTGCGGCTTCTAGGTCATATCTAAGGTTTATACTAAGACATAGATACTAACACTAAAAATACATCAATACCATATAGAAACTAATTATAATACAATACATGCATATCTATATATATATATCTACATATATACATTTATACATGTAACTAAACCATATGCTAGCATAGATCTTAATTCACCCCTAACTATCTAGACTAATAGTTGTATATATATATACTAATCCCTACCCCACTACTAATACTACTAGTGAAACTCAATAACCCAATATCATATACCATCATCTACACCCTCATGTATCATGGATATACTGATACTCTTTCCATGATATGTTGACCTTTACCTAGCTGACACACTCACTTAACATTTGTTGAACCCCCAAGTACCTGCAGTAACTCACTGAACTCTCCACTTACTGTGCACTGCTCAATGCATACCTTGATGTGCATTGATCAACAGAAGAACCCAACAACCTAAGGGTCTGCTGGTTCCCAAACTCACTGACACACACAGATACTTAACACACACACATGCAGGAACTCACTGCACACACACAGCCACATTTGCACATACGGATACTCAATATGCTGGGTTCTAGGATACACACATTGTACACACTCTCAGAAATCACTCACTAACACACTGACTGATACACTGCACACTTAGTTAATAATTGACACACAGTTATCTAATACAGCACAGCACAGCACACTGACTAACTGATGCTCACAGCCAACACAGGTACTTAGTTTTACTGCACTGAAACACTAGGGAACTCACTCCACACTCATACACACTCAAGTATTCTCACAGGCATATACTGATTTACATTGGCTCCCACCTAATATCTGAACACATAGAGACACAGGTATCTAACACTGATACACTCACACAGGCATGCTGAACCAAACTCCTCACTGAATTCTCACTCTCACAACTGCTACAACCATCACAGGGACTCACACACATAGGTAATAACTGACACACAGGCAAACACCCTAGAACTAATCACTGAGAAACATAGATACTAAACTGAACTCCTCACTGAAAGTCACACTGGTTCTCACTGCTACTCTAGGATTTAAGTTCACTCATACACATAGATACATACAACACTGAGAATTTCCTCAGTAGACACACCGTTACATATCTCACTGAACTTAGGCTGCTACTGGGACATAAAACCTGGGACACTGACACTGGTTCACTGCTAAACATCACTCACACAACTGCACAAGCCCTAACACACCTACACACACTAATTCAGTTGCACAGACACACAGGCACATACAGATTTACACTGAAACACAATATTGTTCACTGCTCTCTCTCTCAGAATTCAGCATTCCCAGTGCTCACACAGATTTATAGTCCTATATACAAATACACAGGCATTAAACTCATAACTTACTAAACTTAGAACTCCACACAACTAACATAGCTACACACTATACTCACAGAATCTACACTACACAGTTGCACATACTGAAACTTAAGGCAACCACAGGTTCCTCACTAACCTACAGCTACACTAAACTCTACATACTGGAAATAAAATCCTGCACACACAGAAATTCTCACCTAGACACTCACACACAGATATGCTGAAACTGCTCCGTGAAACTCAGTCACTCACACATAACTCACATGTGTATACACTCACACACTAGGTAATATTTGCACAGCTTCTCTATTGAACCTGGGAATTATCCCTCTCTCACACACACACATCCTCACTGAGAACACACAGTAATTACACATGCCTCTCACACAGGAACTAAAATGCACAGTACAGTTCAACACACTGAAACCTTAATCCTATACACACACACACCAACACATAGGTACATAAACTGAAACCAGGAACTCATATACAGGTACATACAACTACACATGGACACATACTACCCGACTGCACACAAGATTTCTGAGAATAAATACCCCCTGAACTCAGGGATACACTCTCAAACGGGAATTAAATACCTACAACCCAGGCCTAACAAACACAGCTTCTTACTCATTGAACTACTCTCAAACACAACCTACACACAGTATCACTTCCCAGGTATTCTAGTCAACCCGACACATACCCACCTATACATTCTGAGACCCAAGGAAACCCGACTGTGCACACAGTTTCCCCCAAATTCCTACTGTACAATGAATGCCCCCAAAACAAACCTTAAAAATTGAGATTTAACCATACATTGGGGATAAAATCGATTCACTAGCAAACCCTTAGGGTTAGGGTTCACGAAATTGGGAAAAATCAACCGTAGGTCACCAAAACCCAAATCAAAACCCTAAATCGAAATCTAAACAATAGGGGGCTTCCTAATGGGCATTAACAACAGAAAAACAGAAATTAAAATGGGTTAGAAACGAATTTTACCTATAGGGAGATGGTTTCCCTATGAAGGTTCTTCTTTCCCAAGTTTCCTTGACCCAAGCTCCTTGCTTCCCTTCTCTTTGGAGGAGGAAGATGGAATCCTAGGGTTTGATTCCGAATTTGGGGTGGGGAAATGGTTTTTCTAATGGAGGCTAGGGTTTCCTTTCTTCATGAAGGAGAAAAGGTTGAGGGTGGCTTCCTTTTATATTAAAAGCTAGGTTAGGGTTTCTAAATGCATAGGATTAGGTTAAACCCCCATGTTAGGTCATGAAGAACCTAATTAACTCAGGTTTAGTCATTCTAGGGTTTGAGGTTCAACCCTAAAATTGAAATTCTAGGGTTTGTCTAGAAATTGGGTTTCAAACTAGGGTTTAGTCCTTAGGGTTATAGTCCTAATGAGTTTTAGGGTTTGACCTAAACCAACACAACTAACAACATATAAATAGTTTTAAAAACTCAGCAGATTTATTAAATACATAATTATGCAAAATAGTGAAATTACACAAATGTCCTTATCTGGAAATGTAGTAGTGACAAGTCTACCCTCCTTAAAAAATTTCGTCCTCGAAATTGGACTGAACTAGAGCAAGAATGAAACCAGAAAAGGAAAAATACCTCAAGTCTAGAAGAGATACGGGTATTGCTCGCGCATTTCGTCCTCTCTCTCCCAGGTCGACTCCCCTGGAGAGTGATGTCTCCATGCAACACGAACCAAGAGAATAGTTTGGTTTCGCAATACCTTCTCTCTGCGGTCCAAGATCTCTACGGGCTGCTCGGGATAGCTGAGCGTCGGACCAACCTCAATCTTCGAGTGATCAAGTACGTGATTAGGGTCCGCCATGTACCGTCTCAGCTGCGACACGTGGAACACATCATGCACTCCCTCTAATGCAGGCAGCAAGTCTAGTCTATACGCCACTGCACCTACCCTCGCAAGAATACCAAAGGGTCTGATGTAGCGTGGGCTAAGCTTCCCGCCTCGACCAAAACGAATCGTGCCACGCGTCGGAGAAATCCGTAGGAATACTAGATCGCCAACCTAAAATAAAACAGTCTTAACACGCAATCTAAACAAACAAACATAAGCCAGAAAAATAACAATCTATACCTGAAACTCAAGGGGTCTACGGTGGCTGTCGGCCCAATGCCACTGTCTGTCCTGCGCCACTCGCAGTCTGTCTCTGATGAGTTTCACCTTTTCTGCTGCATCCACGACCATTTCTGGTCCTAGCAAGGCTCTCTCTCCAACGTCGTCCCAAGATAACGGTGTACGACACCTCCGTCCATAAAGAGCCTCAAATGGTAACATCTCGATGCTGGCCTGATAGCTGTTGTTATAAGCAAACTCTACCAGGTGCAGATGATCCTCCCAAGAACCTCCGAGATCTAAAACACAAGTGCGTAGCATATCCTCGAGAGTCTGAATAGTCCTTTCAGACTGCCCGTCTGTCTGGGGGTGGTATGCGGTACTGAACTTGAGCTGAGTGCCCAAGCTAGCCTGCAGACTCCTCCAGAAGTGGGAAGTGAAACGGCTATCCCGATCCGAGACGATGCTTACAGGAACTCCATGAAGTCTAACGATCTGTCGCACGTACATCTCTGCTAGCCTCTCTGTCGACGTGCCTACCTTGAAAGGTAAAAAATGGGCTGATTTGGTCAACCTGTCCACGATGACCCAAATCACGTCCTTCCCTCCTGGAGAACGTGGAAGCCCTGAAATAAAATCCATGGTCACGTGCTCCCACTTCCACTCTGGGATTGGTAAAGGTTGAAGCAAACCACCTGGCCTTTGCCGGTCCACTTTTACCTGCTGGCATACTAGACACCGAGATACGAAGCGTGCTACCTCGCGCTTCATTCCATACCACCACACGTGCTCTCTCAAGTCCCGATACATCTTGTTGGCACCGGGATGCATCGAGTACTGAGAGCGGTGTGCTTCCTGTAAAATCTCCTCGCACAGCTCCCCGCTCGGCACACATATCCTCGTGTCGTGTCGTAAGGAACCATCCTCTGCGATAGTAAAGTCGTCCGACAATCCTGCCCGAACATGTGCCCTGATCCTCCTCAGAGCCTCATCATTATACTGCGCAGCTCTGATCCTGTCCATCAGCTCGGACTGTACCTATAATCCCCACATCTGAATCTCAGTATCGGGAACTAACACCTCAATCTCCAAGCTCTCCAAATCAGCCAACAAATGTCTATCTGTCGTCAAGTACATCGCCATCGGATACCTGCTCAAGGCATCGGCGACTACGTTGGCCTTCCCTGGGTGGTACTGCAATGAGATGTCGAAGTCCTTCATCAACTCCAACCACCTCCTCTGCCTCATGTTCAGTTCCTTCTGTGTGAACACGTACTTCAAGCTCTTGTGGTCTGTGAATATCTCAACACGCTCTCCGTACAGGTAATGTTTCCACAGCTTTAGAGCGAAGATAACTGCTGCCAACTCTAAATCGTGGGTGGGGTAGTTCTCTTCATGAGGACGTAACTGCCTAGAAGCATAGGCAATTACCTTCCCGTGCTGCTGAAGAACACATCCCAGACCCTTACCTGAAGCATCACTGTAGATGGTGAAACCACCTGTCCCTGTTGGCAATGTCAAAACTGGAGCTGTCGTCAACCTCTTCTTCAGCTCATCAAATGCGGCCTGGCAATCCTCCGTCCAGACAAAATCCATATCCTTCCTAGTCAGTCTGGTCATCGGCGCTGCAATCCTGGAGAAGTCTTGTACAAATCTCCTGTAGTATCCTGCTAGCCCGAGAAAACTCCTGATCTCAGCTACCGAACTGGGGGTAGCCCACGACTTTACTGCCTCGATCTTCTGTGGGTTAACCGAGATTCTGTCACCCGATACCACATGCCCAAGAAATTCAACCTTGTCAAGGAAGAATTCACACTTAGAGAGTTTCCCGTACAGCTTTTCCCTCCTGAGAGTTTCTAAGACCAACCTCAGGTGCTCTTCATGCTCCTTCGGGGTCTTGGAATACACAAGAATATCGTCGATGAACACCACTACGAACTTGTCAAGGTATTGGTGGAACACCTTGTTCATCAGGTTCATGAATACTGCCGGTGCATTGGTTAAACCAAATGGCATCACCATGAATTCAAACTGGCCGTATCTGGTCCAAAAAGCTGTCTTCGGCGTGTCTTCTCTCTTTACTTTCACCTGGTGATAGCCTGACCTCAAATCTATCTTTGAAAATACTCTCGCCCCGCTCAACTGATCAAAAAGATTATTTATCCTCGGCAGCGGGTATTTGTTCTTGATAGTGAGGTTGTTCAAAGCTCTATAATTAATGCACATGCGTACCGTGCCATCCTTCTTTGGTACGAACAATACCGGAGCTCCCCATGGTGATAAACTGGATTTGATGAAGCCTTTGTCCTGCAGCTCCTTAACTTGCTTCTTCAGTTCTGCCAGCTCGCTGTTGTTGACTCTATAGACATGTTGTGAAATGGGCTCCGCTCCTGGAACCAAGTCTATAGAGAATTCAACATCTCTGTCTGGCGGCAAGCCTGGCAACTCCTCTGAAAATACATCCAGGAACTCCGCTATCAGAGGATGTGACAACTCCTCTTCTTCCGCCCTGGCTCCTCAAAATATGCTCTTCCTCTGTTCTGCTGCTCCTCTGACGACCTCAAACTCCGGCTCTCCTGGTGGTCTAAATAATACTCTACCTCTATAACAATCTATAGTAGCATGATGCCTACTCAACCAGTCCATTCCGAGTACAATATCATACCCCGAAAGTGGCATGACGAGTAAGCTCACGCTCAACTCTCGGCCTCCTACTGACACCCTCCGGTCCTTGCAGTGATCACGAACTAGGATAATACCTCCACCAGTCATGATCTTGCAAGTCCTAGCTAATGGTTCTGTGTCTAAATGATGTCGAAGTGCATAAGATACAGACACAAAACTATGGGAAGCGCCAGAGTCGAATAAGGTAAATACGGGAATACAATCGAGAAGAACCGAACCTGTGATCAAGTCTCCTGCTGGCTCGATCTCCTCGACTGCCATGGCGTACGCTCGCCCCTAGGGTACACCTCTCTGCTGCTGGTGCTGGGCAAACTTCTGATGTTGCGGTGGAAGTGGTACCCTCTGTTGTTGGCCTCCTGGTACGGCAGGTACCCTGCCTGGTCCTCTCTGGGCGGCTGCTCCACCCTGACCTGGATGAATGGTAGGGCAATCCCTCAGCTGGTGTGTCGTCGATCTGCAGGACAGACATGAGCCCAATCTCTTCCTGCAGATCTCTCTAGTATGTCCTGTCTTCCCGCAGTACGCACACTGGATGGCGGGCTGAGTCTGCCTCTGTTGCTGCTGCTGGACCTGCCCTCGGGCTGGTGCCTGGTGCTGAAAGGGCCTCTGCTGCTGCTGATAGTGTGGACGCTTGCCCGGTCCCGCACTACTGTTTGCTCCTCCGGAACCATCGCGTCCCCTCTTGGGCCTAAGGTCCAAGTCGTCCTCGGCTATCTGGGCATCCATCAATATGCCCTCGTAGGTAGCTGTGCGACGTCCCGACGTGCGAGACTTGATCTCCCTTGCCAGCCCCTTTCTGAACTTCCGGGCCCTGTCCCCCAGATCTCTAATCATCGATGGCGCGAAGCGGCTCAGGCGACAAAACTCTGCGGCATATTCATCGACGGACGAGCTCCCCTGGGCTAAGTCATGGAACTAACTCTCCAAAGCTCCCAGGGCCACATCAGGAAAGAACTTCTCCTTGAAGAGCTCCTTGAAGGCTTCCCAAGTGAGTCCCCTGTCAAGGAGTCTCGGCTCTGTGCGAAACCACGTCAAGGCGATATCGAACATCTGGCTGCCGGCGGCCTCGATCTGAAGAGCCTCCGGAAGCTGCGCCAAGCGCAAGTTCCTCTCGATATCCTCTAGCCAATCATCGGCGTAGAGTATCCCTTCTGTCCCCTTGAACTCCCGAGGCATCATCCTCTTGAAATCCACAATGGTGCCCGTCCTCTGGTGGTGCTGATCAGGATGCTGCTGCTGCTAAGTGACTCTCTCCACAGCCTGGAGAGCCACCTGATGAGCATTCTCCATGTTCACCCTCATCATCTCTGTCTGGGCCTGGTGTGCCTCAGCCTGCACCCTCTGGGCCTCTGCCGACGTCCTCTGGGCATCGACCATGCCCTGAATCAAAGCGAACATCTGTGCTCC
The DNA here is from genome assembly GCA_036927795.1 of Iris macrosiphon. Lineage (NCBI taxonomy): Eukaryota > Viridiplantae > Streptophyta > Magnoliopsida > Asparagales > Iridaceae > Iris > Iris macrosiphon. Next base: position 388,644 of record JAYESA010000108.1, on the reverse strand, counting down.
ATCGACGGGCACACCTCCTGGATACTGAACTGGTGGTGGTGGTGGTGGTGGTGGTGATGGTGGTGGAGGCACCGTCGTAGCTATGGGGACCCTCTGAACAGGTGGTGGAGGACCCCCGAATGCTGCAGACACTCCCACATGTACTGGAGATGTAGGAGGTGCTACGGATGTCTGTCCGGCAAGGCGAGAGGTGGCAGACCTCTCTGACTCTGCTGCTCCGGTTCTCCGGGATCTGGTCCTCGGCGGCATCCTGAAGACAGATCAAAGAATTTAATTAAGGCAATAGACACGATATCATCAAAGAAGGACAGTAAATTTCTAAAGGAAAAATCATTAAGAGTAGTATTATAAGAATCAGAAATTCCTAATTGTGATTGAGCATATCCTCGGCCTAATTCCTATTTCCTAAAACAGGCTTGTAGTAATACTCTAAGCGAGCACCACTATGATATCGCTCTAATGCGAATCTAGGACTCGACCTGCATGGGCCACCACTAAAAACGTGTCACGACCCGCACCCAAAATTTGGGCATGAGTCGTGGGTACGTCCAGCCTACGCCGCAGCATCGGCGGTAGAACGCTGTCTAGGTCTCAACACAACATATATCCTGTCAATCGTCTCAACTCCGTACGGAGGACAATGATAATAATCCACAGTTCTATAAATATACTCAATCACAAGCTATAAGAAATAATGGCACGAAGAGAATGGAAAAGAGTTCTATATAAACCAATCACAAAAGTGCAACACAAGTCCTGGGTCTAGATGACCTCACAAAGTCACAACATAATAAATACAACTCAGTCTCAGTCTGAAACAATAAATACAAAAAAAGTAATCTAAGTATTGGCAGGTAAGATCTTCTCTAGGCTAGGCAACTCCTCTGGTATTTCCGGAGTGAAATCTCCCTCTATTCCTGGGCCGTAATGAGTGGGGCACAAGTTCTCCAGGTCCTCTGAAAAATATTATCCAGTCAGGATTGGAACGAAGCACAAGCACTAACAGCAGTTTCATTAAATTGACAAAAATTATAAACAGTATAAGAAATACAAGATGAGAATATATGCTGAAAATATGAAGTACTGGAGAAATGAATAGGCAATAGAGCATCTAGCAATGAAACAATAAACAGTGAATGCTAGAACAAGTGAATCTGAATAAAATAGACATCTAGCTAAGTGTTTGAAATATCAGTTTATTATGTGATCGGCTTGGGACTAGATCAGGCTGGTTATATATGATTAGCTATGATTCTTCTAGGTCAGGCTAACCATATGGTTAGCTATGATACATGTAGTGGTCAGGCTAATCATATATAACAGCTATGATGCATGTAAATGGTCAGGCCGCACCCGACGTGAGAAGTGGGGTGAGCTATGATGCATGTAAATGTTTGGATATGATCACATAATCTACTAATAGTTTCCCCATCCCCAGCTAGCACGATGGATTCCAATCATGACTCCTCATGATGGGGATCTAGGGTGCTAACTCGTGTATCCATAGTGTCGGAATCAAGTATGTAATACAACTAGATTATAGAAGTAATCAACAAAATAAAAACTGTCAGAGAATGTACTCGCCTGTGGTCCTGAGCAAGGTATGAGGATCGGTGTCCAAAGTGGGATCACAATGACCTATTTATGGAATATAAATGTCAGGTACTGCATTAAGGAAATAACAGGTTTAAATAATTAAGTGCGCGGCTTCTAGGTCATATCTACGGTTTATACTAAGACATAGATACTAACACTAAAAATACATCAATACCATATAGAAACTAATTATAATACAATACATGCATATATATATATATATCTACATATATATATTTATACATGTAACTAAACCATATGCTAGCATAGATCTTAATTCACCCCTAACTATCTAGACTAATAGTTGTATATATATATACTAATCCCTACCCCACTACTAATACTACTAGTGAAACTCAATAACCCAATATCATATACCATCATCTACACCCTCATGTATCATGGATATACTGATACTCTTTCCATGATATGTTGACCTTTACCTAGCTGACACACTCACTTAACATTTGTTGAACCCCCAAGTACCTGCAGTAACTCACTGAACTCTCCACTTACTGTGCACTGCTCAATGCATACCTTGATGTGCATTGATCAACAGAAGAACCTAACAACCTACGGGTCTGCTGGTTCCCAAACTCACTGACACACACAGATACTTAACACACACACATGCAGGAACTCACTGCACACACACAACACATTTGCATATACTGATACTCATGATACTGGGTTCTAGGATACACACATTGTACACACTTTCAGAAATCACTCACTAACACACTGACTGATACACTGCATACTTAGTTAATAATTGACACACAGTTATCTAATACAGCACAGCACACTGACTAACTGATGCTCACAGGCAACACAGGTACTTAGTTTTACTGCACTGAAATACTAGGGAACTCACTCCACACTCATACACACTCAAGTATTCTCACAGGCATATACTGATTTACATTGGCTCCCACCTAATATCTGAACACATAGAGACACAGGTATCTAACACTGATACACTCACACAGGCATGCTGAACCAAACTCCTCACTGAATTCTCACTCTCACAACTGCTACAACCATCACAGGGACTCACACACATAGGTAATAACTGACACACAGGCAAACACCCTAGAACTAATCACTGAGAAACATAGATACTAAACTGAACTCCTCACTGAAAGTCACACTGGTTCTCACTGCTACTCTAGGATTTAAGTTCACTCATACACATAGATACATACAACACTGAGAATTTCCTCAGTAGACACACCGTTACATATCTCACTGAACTTAGGTTGCTACTGGGACATAAAACCTGGGACACTGACACTGGTTCACTGCTAAACATCACTCACACAACTGCACAAGCCCTAACACACCTACATACACTAATTCACTTGCACAGACACACAGGCACATACAGATTTACACTGAAACACAATATTGTTCACTGCTCTCTCTCAGAATTCAGCATTCCCAGTGCTCACACAGATTTATAGTCCTATATACAAATACACAGGCATTAAACTCATAACTTACTAAACTTAGAACTCTACACAACTAACATAGCTACACACTATACTCACAGAATCTACACTACACAGTTGCACATACTGAAACTTAAGGCAACCACAGGTTCCTCACTAACCTACAGCTACACTAAACTCTACATACTGGAAATAAAATCCTGCACACACAGAAATTCTCACCTAGACACTCACACACAGATATGCTGAAACTGCTCCCTGAAACTCAGTCACTCACACATAACTCACATGTGTATACACTCACACACTAGGTAATATTTGCACAGCTTCTCTATTGAACCTGGGAATTATCCCTCTCTCACACACACACATCCTCACTGAGAACACACAGTAATTACACATGCCTCTCACACAGGAACTAAAATGCACAGTACAGTTCAACACACTGAAACCTTAATCCTATACACATACACACCAACACATAGGTACATAAACTGAAACCAGGAACTCATACACAGGTACATACAGCTACACATGGACACATACTACCCGACTGCACACAAGATTTCTGAGAATAAACACCCCCTGAACTCAGGGATACACTCTCAAATGGGAATTAAATACCTACAACCCAGGCCTAACAAACACAGCTTCTTACTCATTGAAATACTCTCAAACACAACCTACACACAGTATCACTTCCCAGGTATTCTAGTCAACCCGACACATACCCACCTATACATTCTGAGACCCAAGGAAACCCGACTGTGCACACAGTTTCCCCCAAATTCCTACTGTACAATGAATGCCCCCAAAACAAACCCTAAAAATCGAGATTTAACCATACATTGGGGATAAAATCGGTTCACTAGCAAACCCTTAGGGTTAGGGTTCACAAAATTGGGAAAAATCAACCGTAGGTCACCAAAACCCAAATCAAAACCCTAAATCGAAATCTAAACAATAGGGAGCTTCCTAATGGGCATTAACAACAGAAAAACAGAAATTAAAATGGTTTAGAAACAAATTTTACCTATAGGAAGATGGTTTCCCTATGAAGGTTCTTCTTTCCTAAGTTTCCTTGACCCAAGCTCCCTGCTTCCCTTCTCTTTGGAGGAGGAAGATGGAATCCTAGGGTTTGATTCCGAATTTGGGGTGGGGAAGTGGTTTTTCTAATGGAGGCTAGGGTTTTCTTTCTTCATAAAGGAGAAAAGGTTGAGGGTGGCTTCCTTTTATATTAAAAGCTAGGTTAGGGTTTCTAAATGCATAGGATTAGGTTAAACCCCCATGTTAGGTCATGAAGAACCTAATTAACTCAGGTTTAGTCATTCTAGGGTTTGAGGTTCAACCCTAAAATTGAAATTCTAGGGTTTGTCTAGAAATTGGGTTTCAAACTAGGGTTTAGTCCTTAGGGTTATAGTCCTAATGAGTTCTAGGGTTTGACCTAAATCAACACAACTAACAACATATAAATAGTTTTAAAAACTTAGCAGATTTATTAAATACATAATTATGCAAAATAGTGAAATTACACAAATGCCCTTATCTGGAAATGTGGTAGTGACACGACTCCCCTGGAGAGTGATGTCTCCATGCAACACGAACCAAAGGAATAGTCTGGTTCTGCAACACCTTCTTTCTGCGATCCAAGATCTCTACGGGCTGCTCAGGGTAGCTGAGAGTCGGACCAACCTCGATCTCCGAGTGATCTAGTACGTGACTAGGGTCGGCCACGTACCGTCTTAATTGCGACACGTGGAACACGTCATGCACTCCCTCTAGTGCAGGTGGCAAGTTTAGTCTATACGCCACTGCACCGACCCTCGCAAGAATACCGAAGGGTCCGATGTAGCGTGGACTAAGCTTCCCGCCTCCACCAAAATGAATCGTGCCACGCGTCGAAGAAATTCGTAGGAACACTAGATCGCCAACCTAAAATAAAAGAGTCTCAACACGCAGTCTAAACAAAACAATCACAAGCCAGAAAATAACAATCTATACCTGAAACTCAAGGGGTCTACGATGGCTGTCGGCCCAATGCCGCTGTCTGTCCTGCGCCACTTGCAGTCTGTCTCTGATGAGTTTCACTTTTTCTGCTGCATCCACGACCATTTCTGGTCCTAGCAAGGCTCTCTCTCCAACGTCATCCCAAGATAACGGTGTACAACACCTCCGTCCATATAGAACCTCGAATGGCGATATCTCGATGCTGGCCTGGTAGCTGTTGTTGTAAGTAAACTCTACCAGGTGTAGATGATCCTCCCAAGAACCTCCGAGATCTAGAATGCAAGTGCATAGCATATCCTCGAGAGTCTGAATAGTCTTTTCAGACTGCCCGTCTGTCTGGGGGTGGTATACGGTACTGAACTTGAGCTGAGTGCCCAAGCTAGCCTACAGACTCCTCCAGAAGTGGGAAGTGAAACGACTATCCCGATCCGAGACGATGCTCACAGGAACTCCATGAAGTCTGACGATCTGCCGCACGTACATCTCTGCTAGCCTCTCTGTCGACGTGTCCACCTTGAAAGGTAAGAAGTGGGCTGATTTGGTCAACCTATCTACGATGACCCAAATCGTGTCCTTCCCTCCTAGAGAACGCGAAAGCCCTGAAACGAAATCCATGGTCACGTGCTCCCACTTCCACTCTGGGATAGGTACAGGTTGAAGCAATCCACCTGGCCTCTGCCGGTCCGCCTTTACCTGCTGGCACACTAGACACCGGGATACGAAGAGTGCTACCTCGTGCTTTATTCCATACAACTATATGTGCTCCCTCAAGTCACGATACATCGTGTTGGCACCTGGATGCATCGAGTACTGAGAGCGGTGTGCCTCCTGCAAAACCTCCTCGTGCAGCTCCCCGCTCGGCACACACATCCTCGTGCCGTGCCGTAAAGACCTATCATCTGCGATAGTAAAGTCGTCTGACAATCCTGTCCGAACCTGTGCCCTGATACTCCTCAGAGCCTCATCATCATACTGTGCAACTCTGATCCTGTCCATCAGCTCGGACTGTATCTGCAGCCCCAACATCTGAATCTCAACACCGGAAACTAGCACCTCAATCCCCAAGCTTTCTAGATCAGCCAACAAATGTCTATCTGTCGTCAAGTACATAGCCATCGGATACCTGCTCAAGGCATCGGCGACTACGTTGGCCTTTCCTGGGTGGTACTGCAATGAGATGTCGAAGTCCTTCATCAACTTCAACCACCTCCTCTGTCCCATGTTCAGCTTCTTCTGTGTGAACACGTACTTCAAGCTCTTATGGTCCGTGAAGATCTCCACACGCTCTCCCTACAGGTAATGTTTCCACAGCTTTAGAGCGAAGATAACCGCTGCCAACTCCAAGTCGTGGGTGGGGTAGTTTTTTTCATGAGGACGTAACTGCCTGAAAGTATAGGCAATTACCTTCCCGTGCTGCTGAAGAACGCAACCCAAACCCTTCCCTGAAGCATCATTGTAGATAGTGAATCCACCTGTCCCCGCTGGCAATGTCAAAACTGGAGCTGTCGTCAATCTCTTCTTCAGCTCATCAAATACGGCCTGACACTCCTCCGTCCAGACAAAATCCACATCTTTCCTGGTTAGCCTGGTCATCGGCGCTGCAATCCTGGAGAAGTCTTGTACAAACCTCCTGTAGTATCCTGCTAGCCCGAGAAAACTCCTAATCTCAGCTACCGAACTGGGGGTAGCCCACGACTCCACTGCCTCGATCTTCTTCAGGTTAATCGAGATTTCATCACCCATCACCACATGCCCAAGAAACTCAACTTTGTTAAAGAAGAATTCACACTTTGAGAGTTTTTCGTACAATTCCTCCTTCCTGAGAGTCTCTAAGACCAACCTCAGGTGCTTTTCGTGCTCCTCCGGGGTCTGGAATACACAAGAATATCGTCGATGAACACCACCACGAACTTGTCAAGGTACTGATGGAACACCTTGTTTATCAGGTTCATGAATACTACTGGTGCATTGGTTAAACCAAATGGCATTACCATGAACTCAAACTGGCCGTATCTGGTCCGAAAGGCTGTCTTCGACGTGTCTTCTCTCTTCACCTTCACCTGGTGATAGCCTGACCTCAAATCTATCTTCGAAAACACCTTCGTCCCGCTCAACTGATCGAAAAGATTATCTATCCTCGGCAGCGGGTATTTGTTCTTGATGGTGAGGTTGTTCAAAGCTCTATAATCGATGCACATGTGCACCGTGCCGTCCTTCTTCGGCACGAACAAAATCGGAGCTCCCCATGGTGATGAACTGGATTTGATGAATCCTTTGTCCTGCAGCTCCTCAACTTGCTTCTTCAGTTCTGCCAGCTCGCTGTTGTTGACCCTATAGACATGTTGTGAAATGGGCTCCGCTCCTGGCACCAAGTCTATAGAGAATTCAACATCTCTGTCTGGTGGCAAGCCTGGCAACTCCTTTAGAAATACATCCAGGAACTCCGCTATCAGAGGATGTGGAAACTCCTCTTCTTCCATCCTGGCTCCACAAAATGTGCTCCTGCTCTGCTCTGCTGTTCCTCTAGCGACCTCGAACTCCAGCTCTCCTGGTGGTCTAAATAATACTCTGCCTCCATGACAATCTATAGTAGCATGGTGCCTACTCAACCAGTCCATTCCGAGTACAATATCGTATCCCGAAAGTGGCATGACGAGTAAGCACACGCTTAACTCTCGGCCTCCCACTGACACTCTTCGGTCCTTGCAATAATCACGGACTAGGATAATACCTCCACCAGTCATGATCTTGCAAGTCCTAGCTAATGGTTCTGTCTCTAAATGATGTTGAAGTGCATAAGATACAAACACAAAACTATGGGAAGCGCCAGAGTTGAATAATGTAAATGCTGGAATGCAATCGAGAAGAACTGAACCTGTAATCAAGTCTCCTGCTGGCTCGACCTTCTCGCCTACCATGGCGTATGCTCGCCCCTGGGGTGCACCTCTCTGCTGGTGGTGCTGAGCAAACCTCTGCTGCTGCGATGGAAGTGGTCCCCTCTGTTGTTGGCCTCCTGGTACGGCAGGTACCCTAGCTGGTCCCCTCTGGGTGGCTGCTCCACCCTGGCCTGGACGAGTCTGGATGGTAGGGCAATCCCTCACCTGATGTGTCATTGATCCGCAGGACAAACATGTGCACAACCTCTTCCTACAGATCTCTCTAGTGTGTCATGCCTTCCCGCAGTACGCACACTGGATGGCGGGCTGAGTCTGCCTCTGCTGCTGGTGCTGGGCCTGTCCTCGGGCTGGTGCCTGGTGCTGCTGATGTTGCTGCTGATATGGCCTTTGCTGCTGTTGGAAGTATGGACGATTGCCCGGTCCCGCACCATTGTCGCTCCTCCTGAAGTATCGCGTCCCCTCTTGGGCCTGAGGTCTAAGTCATCCTCAGCTATCTGGGCATCCATCAATATGCCCTCGAAGGTAGCGGTACGATTTCCCGACGTGCGAGACTTGATCTCCCTCGCCAGCCCCTTTCTGAACTTTCGGGCCCTGTCTCCTAGATCTCTAATCATCGATGGCACGAAATGGCTCAGGCGGTAAAACTTTACGGCGTACTCATCAACGGACAAGTTCCCTTGGACTAAGTCATGGAACTGACTCTCCAAGGCTCCCAGGGCAACATCAGAAAAGAACTTCTCCTTGAAGAGCTCCCTGAAAGCCTCCCAAGTGAGTTCCCCAACAAGTCTCGGCTCAGTGCGAAACCACGTCAGGGCGATGTCGAACATCTGGCTACCGGCAGCCTCGATCTGAAGAGCCTCCAGAAGCTGCGCCAAGCGCAAGTTCCTCTCGATGTCCTCTAACTAATCATCGGCGTAGAGTATCCCCTCCGTTCCTTTAAACTCCCGAGGCATCATCCTCTTGAAGTCCACAATGATGCCCGGCCTCTGATGGTACTGGCCAGGATGCTGCTGCTGGGCGACTCTCTCCACAGCCTAGAGAGCCACCTGATGAGCATTCTCCATGCTCACCCTCATCATCTCGGTCTGGGCCTGTTGTGCCTCGGCCTGCACCCTCTGGGCCTCTGCTGACGTCCTTTGGGCATCGACCATGCCCTGGATCAATGCGAACATCTGTGCCCCATCGACGGGCACACCTCCTGGAAACTGAGTCGGTGGTGGTGGTGGAAGAGGCTCCGTCGTAGCTATGGGAACCCTCTGAACAGGTGGGAGAGGAGGACCCCCAAACAGTGCAGACACTCCCACATGCACAGGAGACGTAGGAGGTGCTGCAGATGTCTGTCCAAAAGGGCGAGAGATGGCAGACCTCTCTGAAGCTGCTGCCCCAAGTCTCAGGGATCTAGTCTTCGGTGGCATCCTGAAGACAGATTGAAAGATTCAATTAAGGCAATAGACACGATATCATCAAGGAAGGACAATAAAAATTCTAAAGGAAGTAATCATTAAGAGTAGCATTATAAGAATCAGAAATTTTCCTAATTGTGATTGAGCATATCCTCGGCCTAATCCTATTTCCTAAAACAGGCTCGTAGCAATACTCTAAGCAAGCACCACTACGATATCGTTCTAATGCGAATCTAGACCTGCATGGGCCACCACTAAAAATATGTCATAACCCGCACCCGGAAATTGGGCATGAGCCGTGGGTACGTCCAGCCTATGCCGCAGCATCGGCGGTAGAACGTTGTCTAAGTCTCAAACATAACTCATCATGTCAATAGTCTCAACTCCATAAGGAGGACAATTATAATATATGAATTCAAAGTTTAATAATATACTCAATCACAAGTCTATATGAAAGTAATTGGCACGATGAGAAATGAGAATAAAGAGTTCTATCATAAGCCATCACAAATATAAATACATCATAAGTCCTGAGTCTAGATGTCCTCAAAAGCCACAAATAATAATACAACTCAATCTCAGTCTAGTACAATAATACATGAAATAGAATAGTCTAAGTGCATGCAGGTAGGATCTCCTCTAGGATGGGTAACTCTTCGGGGATTTCTGGTATGTAATCTCCCTCTGGTCCCGGGCCGTAGTGTGTGGGACAAAAATCCTTCAAGTCCTCTGAAAATGTTATCCAGTCAGGATTGGAGCGAAGCACAAACACTAAACAGCAGTTTCATTTATGTTGACAAAAACTATAAAACAATGTAAGGAATACAAGATGAAATAAATAATAGAAATACAGAATACCAGAGAATATGAAATAGGCAATAGAACATCTAGCAATAAACAATATACAAGTGAATACTAGAACAAGTGAATCTGAAATAAAGAATAAACATCTAGCTAAGTGTTTGAAATATCAGTTTATTATGTGATCGGCTTGGGACGAGATCAGGCTGGTTACATATGATTAGCTATGATTCTTGTAGGTTAGGCTAACCATCTGGTTAGCTATGATGCATGTAGTGGTCAGGCTAATCATATATAACAGCTATGAGGCATGTAATGGTCAGGCCGCACCCGACGTGAGATGTGGGGTGAGCTATGATGTATGTAGAGTTGGATATGATCACATAATCTACTAATATTTTTCCATCCCCAGCTAGCACGATGGATTCCAATCACGACTCCTCATGACGGGTATCTAGGGTGCTAACCCATGTATCTACAGTGTCAGAATCAAGTATATAATACAACTAGAATTTATAGATTTAATCAACAAAAATAAAAACTGTCAGAGAATGTACTCGCCTGTGGTCCCGAGGAAAGTGCAATGATCGATGTCCAAGATGAAATCACAATGACCTAATTGTGGAATATCAATGTCAAAATACTGAATTAAGGAAAATAATATGTTTAACTAATTAAATGTGAGGCTTCTAGGTCATGGCTCAGTCTATACTAGGTTAACTAGGCCTACTAGTCAAATTCTATATCATACTAAGATATCTAGTATAATACTAGCTACTATTATATACTATATGTTATTAATTAGCAAGCATCATAAAATTGCAAAGATATACACAATGAAGACTTTCGGTGATCATGTTCTTAGAACTAATTAGGGGAATGAAGTACTATAGGTAATATTTTTAAAGCACTCACACCAAATTCTGAAGTACCTATAATGTTCGACAACACTGATATTAACAGTGGATTCTCTTTGAAATGTTACATAGCAACCACTGAAAGCTACCTAGATACCTACAAATAGTCTAACATTGTGCCTTAACTAAATTGTATTCAAAGATGTTTAAGTTACTTGGCTTAGATGACAGATACTATCTAGCCTGTTTAAACACTTGACTTGATCGATCAGGGAATGGATGCTTAGTGACCAAACTTGCATGCAAGCTAAATCGGAGGACTTGTAAAGTTTTATGTTAGCTACCAAGGACTTGTCTAGGTGTTGCCTAGACTTCATTCATTTGAATAATTTATAGCATGACCTTCATGCACATACCCATAGTTTGGCTAGGATTAAAACACAGAGTTGCCAACAGGTTCAAAGCTGAACATAAAATATTTCCAGGATACTCACAGTATCAGATACTACTACTCTGATACTGAACTGCCACCCACACCTCATACTAATACATAATAACTCACTGCTCACTCACACACACAACACTCACACACAGGTCACACACAGAGGTTCACACACACACAGGTTCATACACAGACACTGGTATACACTCTCAGGCACCCACAGACACTGGTATACACAGACACACAGCTACACATACTGCACGTAGGTTCTCACACTAGTACACACACACACATAGGTTCTGATACACACAGACACTCAGACCTACACATTCACACAGGTTCTGACACACTGATAGGCACACACTGTTCTTACTGTTAACTCACACAGCACACACAGGTTCTGATACTCACAGGTTCTCATACACAGGCACATACACAAGCTCACTGATTTACACACACACAAGTTCCTGAATACACACATAGCTATCTAACACACAGACACACAGGAAACTCTGAGCTACACTGATACTCTATACAGGGACACACACAGCCACATACACAAGTTACTTATACACTATACATTAACTGAGACACATAGGCAGACACACACTGACAAATGTATTCACATACACACTAGAACTAACACACTGATACACTAGTTACACATTCGGAGGCACACACTGACACTGGTATACACAGACACAAGTCTCACTGATACTCAGGGATACACAGGCACAAACACAGGTTTACACAGGGATGCACATACACACACAGTAAACTTCTCACTGATACACTCTCCCTCTCAACTGATGCATAGACCACCAATACCCCATTCATACACTACCACACACAGAACACAGGAAATGCTAAGACACACAGCTAACTCAGCCACCTCACATTGAGACACTGAACTGATACTCTCTTAACCCCTAACACATGCACACACTGTGTCACTGAGACACTCACTGAAGTTAAACAACTACACAACACATAGATACACAGCTACCTCACACATAGAATCTCCTAATCAACCCCAATGTCTGATACACAAAACTGGGCCCGACTCTACACTCCAATACACACATCCTGCACTGAAATCCCCAAACCCGGCTGCACAGTAATTCCAAAACACATAGCACAGTTAAAATCCCGACTGTGCACATAGAACTTTCCCCAAATTCATTCGAATGTACACAAAAATCCTAAATCACCACCCATCTATACACCTATGCAAAAATAGCTATGTATATAGATTGGTATATCAAAATATGCAGAAATTTAAAATACTTAGATAGGCAAACCCCTAATAAACATATCATCGAGCACTTAGTGTGCTGAAATCGAACCCATACTAAGAACTCCTGAAAAATCCAAAAAAAAAACCCTAAAACGAGATCTAAACCTTCATGTTGGAGGTATAGTCAGTCTACAAGCAAACCCCTAGGGTTAGGGTTCTTGAAATTTGGGAAAAGCACCCAAAATTTACCAAAACGCTAGATCTCCTACGTATTCATATAGAACCCTAGAAATCAAAATCTAAATAATTTGGTGGGCTCCTAATGGCCAAACACAAATAAAAAACAGGAATTAAATGGATTAAATTTTGGTTCTTACCTATTAGGAGATGGTTTTCCAATGTAGGTTCTCTTTCTCCAAGTCTTCTTGGTCCAAGCTCCTTGATTCCCTTTGATGGAGGAGGAAGGTGAATTCCTAGGGTTTGATTCTGAAATTTGTGGGGTGAGGGAATGGTTTTTCAAATGGAGGCTAGGTTTAGGTTTCTTTCATGAAGGAAAGGGTTGAGGGAGGCTCCCCTTCATTATATAGGGCTAGGGTTAGGGTTTCAAATGCAAAGGATTAGTTAATCCTCCATGTTTAGTCATGAAGAATTTTAACTAATTAGGGTTTGCCATTTCTAGGGTTTTAAATCCTAAAACTAAAATGTAAATTAGGGTTTCACTAGAAACTGGATTTCAAATTAGGGTTTAGTCATTAGTGTTAGACCTAATGGGTTTTCTAGGGTTTTAAACTAAAACCTAACATCAAGAACACCTCCTTAATATTTAATAAACTTATCACATTAATTAAATACATAATTAAATTAAACAGGGGAAATTATACTAATGCCCTAATCTGGAAATGTGGTAGTGACAAATTCTGTACCGTAGCTGTAATTCTTTCCACTTACACAATGATATCAGCTGTGCTTTCGGTTAGACATTAAGGCCATGTGGACGCCTAGTTTCGGTGTATGTATCTTGGGCGTCTACAAGTTTGCCCTCAAGAGACGGCCTATATCTCTTTTCATACACTCTAGGTGAGTTCTTTTAAAGAGTCATTGGCATGAAGCCTTGTGCTTTCTTACGGTGCTACTCCGCTATGACATAGCCCAAAGGCAAGGTCCCACCTCATTGTGGTGTCATCCATTGTAGCATGAGGTCCTAGCCTCTTTGTAGTGCCAAACTACCTAGCATGAAGCCTTGTGCTTCCTTGCGGTGTTACGTTGTTGTGATATGGCTCGCGTAGCCGAGGCTTTACCATTTCTAGTAGCTCTTGGTGGTGTCACACCACTGTAACATGAGGATACCGGCCTCTTTATAGTGTTGCCTACTACTCTTCATTTTACAACATTAGACCACATGCCTATATGCGGTGCTACACCGCTGTGACATGGCTCGCCAAGTTGAGGCATTACCCCTATCGAGGAACCTCATGATGGTGTTACCCATTGTAACATGGAGTTATCTACTCCTTTGTAGTGTTGTGCTACCGTGCTTCCTGTAAAGCACGTCGAACATTCCAAATGTCCTAGAACTCACTAAGGCATCTAAGCCATCCTCCCACGGGATTTTGTTCTACTCAGAGAACAAATAGTAGACAACAGTGGTTCTTGGTCCGTAACCCCTCAATGTCTCAAAGGACTACCCATTGTTCCTGATATTCTCCCAATCAATGATCCTTCTTTGAACCAAAATCTAGATGCCTAGTTGATTTCTCTTTGAAATAATAGCATAAAACTTTGTGGTAGAATTACAAAGATAGAATATCAAAAGTCCTCCAAGCCCATGTATGATGTGTCCATGACTATATATGGTGTTACACCGCTATGACATGTCCTGAAGCTGAGGCTTTACCCTATCAAGGTACCTCATGTGGTGTCGCTACTGTAACATAGAGTACTATGCTCCTTTATAGTTCTTATGATCACCTGGTACTTGAGGTCTTATATGAACGAATTCGCCAGACCCTCCTGACTCCGATCATCAACCACTGTAATGATACCATCTTTGATGCGCTCATGTAGTGTCTTGAACCGACTCGCTAGAATAACCTAGCTCCGAACATTAACCACTACCATGAGGCCATCCTTGATGCGCTCATACAGCACCATGTGCCTTAGCCGCACAGATCTCTTTTAACCATTGAAGAAAAAAATTTAATGCCACCGCTGTAGTCACCTGGTTGTCGTAGTGAATTGGTACTGCCGAATATGAGCACCAACCACTGGTAGATCATACATGAGCTCCCGAAGCCATCATTCTTCCTTTGCCGCCGCCGCCAGTGCATATAACTCAGATTCCCTTGAGGAATGAGAGAGCATTGTCTACTTCTTCGTCTTCCACAATATAGCAGTTCCATCCTTTGAGAAGACATATCCTCCTGTGGACCTTTAGCTCTCTTCTTCTGAACACTAGTTTGCATTACTGAAGCCTTTCACTATAATTGAATTATTGTTGTAGTGCAATGCATACTTCTGAGTCCTATTATGATATCTTATCTCTCCTCACAGCTTTCCAGTATTCAACACCTGGATTGCTTATGAATCGACTCAGCATCCCGACGACAAAGGCTATGTCAGGCCTTATGGCAGTTGTTGCATACATCAAACTTCCAATAACACTTTAATACTCCAGTTGCTTGACACTTTCCTTAGTATTTGGCTTCAGCTTCTTGTCATACATGTACGGAGTATCGATCCCTGGAAGATCCTGATATCCATAGAGTGTGAGCATCTTCTCAAAATAATAAGACTGTAACAGTGCCACTCCAGTGCCCGTCCGGATGACCTTGATCCCCAGGATCACATCAGCTCCCCCCAAGTCCTTCATACTGAACTTGGATGAGAGGAACTAATTTATATCAGTGACACGTGCTCGATCTGTGCCTAGAATCGGCATATCGTCCACGTATAGACAAACAATAATTTCTCTCCCGTCAACAAACTTTGTTTAAACACACTTTTTCGTCTCACTGACCCTATATCTGTTTGATCTTATAACTTTATCAAACTTTTTATGCTACATCTTGGGAGCTTGCTTCAGACCGTATAATGATTTTACCAACTTGTAGATTTTGTCTTTAAGACCCTTGACGATGAATCCTTCTGGTTGTTGCATGTAAATCTCTTCGGTCAATTTATCATTCATAAATATTATTTTCACATCCATCTGATGTATAACTAGCTTATAGATTGCACTCATAGCAATCAACATCCTAATGGTTGTGATCCACGCTACTGGAGCATATGTGTCGAAGTATCAATCCCCTGCTTCTGAGAAAACCCTTTGGCCACCAGCCTTGCCTTGAACTTGTCAACAATTCTATCGACCTTCATCTTCTTCTTGAAGATCCGATTGGTTTAGCTCCTTCAGACAGATTGACCAACACCCAAGTATTGTTGGAGGTTATTGAGTCATACTCGTTATTTATAGCCTCCCTCCAGAAGACAACATCTCTGGTCTTTATCACCTCATCATAAGAAAGAGGGTCTGCTTTCACATGATAGGTGACGAAGTCATCTCCGAAGTTCTTTTGTCTCCTTACTGGCTTAGACACCGGTTGTGAGCTCTGGTTCGAACGTTGTCTCTGGAATAACAACTTCTTCTTGGACTACATCTTCATTGGAAGTGTTAGCCTCCTGTGCACTCACACTATTCTCCGAATTTTTTGCAAAAATAATGTTCTTGTGCCTTACAAATTTATCTTCAAAGAATTCTGCGTCGTAAGATTTTGATGATATAATTTGACTCAATATCAAGGAACCTTCGAGCATTACTCTTCTTAGCATATCCCAGGAAGATTGTCTTCATAGTCCTTGTTTTAAGCTTCTGAATCTTCAAGTCTGAAAGTTTCACATACGCCAGACACTCCTACACTCGAATGACATTCATGTTGGGTCTGACTTTGAACCAGAGTCCATAAGGAGTGACATTGGATGTTGCGTACGGCACTCTGTTTAGGATGAATGTAGCCGTCAGCACATCTTCTCCCCAGAAGTAGTTTGGAAGACCCACATTAACAGTATTAACTTTATCATCTCTGTTAACGTTTTATTCTTCCTTTCAGCTACTCTATTTGATTGAGGAGAATTCGGAGCAGTCGTCTCATTGACAATTCCATATTTTTTATAAAATGATATGAATTCAATGGACCTAAACCCTCTGCCTCGATCACTTCTGAGCCTCTTGAGTTGTTGCCCTATTCGACATTCAGCCTCAGCTCCAAATTTCTTGAACTTATCGAATACTTCATCTTTTGTCTTGAGTAGATAGATGAGCGCGTACTTCGAGTATTCTTCGATGAAGGTAATGAAATACTTCATCATAGTCTTTGTGGAGAACTGTTTGAAGTCACAGATATCTGAGTGTACCAACTCCAGAAAATCTATACTTTGATTTACCTATTTGAACGATTTTTTTGTAATCTTTTTCTGCGCATAGACCTCACACTTCTCCACCTCCTTACCCCCATATTTGGAGATAAGCCATAGACTAGACATCTTGCGGTATAGAGTATATGTCCTAGTCTTAGTGTCCCACAACTCTTTTAATGAGACTCTACTCACAAGCAGAAGCTTGAACATCTATCTGATACTGAAGCCTTATTTCAAAGTATGTCTTATGCCAATATATCATCATATCGCAACCATGGATGTTCACCCTCAAGTCTGCAACATACTTCCTGAGATCAGTTCCTTGGTAATCACTGGTACTTTGCTATACGTACTTCTTTGACTGTAACTTCTTGAAGTCCAGAACCATTATCCCAATTCCCAGATCTTCTGCTTGATCCTTGTTCGCTATCGAGATCTTCGACCTTCTTCAGTGATATGCTTGACCTCGATGAACTGCTCTTCCTAGAGCTTCTGTGGCTAGATGCACTAGTGTCCATTCACCAGTCAGCAACCGTACCAGATGACTTAACCTGCACAATCGTAGCAACCAAGTTAAGTAATCAAAGTAACCAAATTAAGCTTTTACCTTGCTATTTTGGTTTGAAATTGGATCTGCAATCCTTATTCTCATGGTCCTTCATGCTTGAAGAGACATGTGCCAAGGTGCTCATTGTAGTACCTCGCTCCATATTGGCACTATGTACAAGAGATATCACTTTGCTGGCTCGAGCGAAAGCCTCGACGAAGAGTTTTTCGATCGAAACACACGACGATTGATCTAGGTGAGTGGACAAAACTTTATTCTTTGATTATTGCACGCCTTAATAATGAATCTAAGTTTTTGAAATGCTTGTTTGCTAAGTAGTTAATGTTCACATGAGAATGATAGAACGAGAATCTGTATGCTTAACTAGAGAACTTGTATGATTGTCTAAAAGAGATAGAACCATGCCATGCTAAGAAAAAAAGAATAGGATATTGCATGCTAGGTTACACTAACATGGCTCTCGAATGAACCCTTGCCATGCTAACAAGAAGAGTAAAGGAATTTTTTGAACAAATTTCTATGTTATATGCTAAGAAAAGACTAGAACTGCATGTTAACTTTAAGAGAGAAATAATATTGACATCCTACTTGTTTAAATAGAGATTGCTTGTGTGTTACCTTATCATTTCTGCATAGATAGAACTATATGAAATATTTGAACGGTATCAGAGAGATGACGGCATGTCCGCATAGAGATAAATATAAAAGAACTATCATTATGCTTGTTAAATAGAAGATCGGTCACATGTTTCCTTGTTATTGTGTAAAGATGAAGGAAATAAAAAGCTTGTATTGTCACGTTGTGTTATGCTTGTGTTATGCTTGTTATCGAGAAGATGGGAGACTAATAGTGCACCCTGAGCTCAGGGTATGGCTATTAGAATGGTGGTTGGAGGCTACTGACGGGGTGAGACTAATAGTGCGCCCTGAGGGTGTAGCTAATAGATGGGAGGTGGTGGTTCTGTTAGAAAGAGTTTGTGTTAGAGAAGTTAGCTTGTTCATGGAGATAGTTGTATTTCAGGTAGTTAGGACGCATGCTAGGATAGCCTTCTTGCATACCTAATTGTTTGAAGCAGAGACGAACATAAAATAAAATATGTGTTTATGTAAATTGTTGCTAACTTGTATGTCTGCTGCAGGGATAACCATTCAGCAATGGATAAGAATCACTAAATAAGTGACATGTTAATTTTTCTTATTATCATGCATCGCACCTAGACTTGCATGCTTGCTTGATTATTATAAACTCCCTCGACCAAAATTCAGGTTTAATTAACTTAGATAGCATGATTAGGGTTAATTGGTTGCATACAGAGTATTGAATATTTGTGCAGTGATTTATTACTTAGGACACCTTACCGTTGTCCAGATATTTAGGACACTACCCTAGCTGTTACCCTGAAATAAATTTCATACACTTGGCCTAGACATACCAACCTACCAAAATGACCCTCGTGTAACCCCCAGATACTGATTTTTGTGCCTGATTTTAGTCGCACAAAAGTCGTTACAAACGTCCGTACGTAAATTAAATTAATTGTATATTTACGTTCGTTGTCCGTTCCCAATCGAAATTGAGACCCAACCTCAACCCGTTTTGACCAACCCCAGTTATGACTTTATTATACTCTAAGCCTACCGCACCAATGACCTTGTGCCACCCAATTTAGACCCCCTGTATTTATTAAATTAATTTAGGGACACCCAGTGCATTAATTATAATTTAATTAATGTAGTGACCCAACCTCACTCAAATTAGACCCAACTCCAACCCAAACCCACAACCCACACACACACCCTCAAGCCTCATACAAAACACCATACACCATTCTAGTCCAATACAAAACACCAAACATGGTGTTTTGTCACTTCAAATTCCCAATTCCAGATTTTGTGCAATTTCTAAATTGTTCAGAGGCTTTTATGCAAATTAGCAATGAGGTGCCCCCCTCTCATTGGCCCAACCACATGAAGAAAAGAACCCACATTATTTGACCGGTCCACAAAAGAATTTCCCCCATTTTTATGTACTTTACACCATTTTTGGAGGACACATCCTAACCCTACGTTTAAAATACATTGAATCCTAGCCACATGTCCAACATGTGGAGACCCTCACACAACTCTAGGCAACTACCAGCCAGCCCTAATCCCAAGGCACCCCCCCTCTCTCTCTCCTACATATATGACATGTTACATCACATTAATTCTCACACAAACCCAAAAATACCAACTAAAAACCCTATTTTCTTAAAGCCTCACAAACTCAGCCCTCACCCTCACCCGAACTCCCGCCGCCCTCCTCCGGCCAGCCACCGCCTTCGTCCACCCCCGCGATGACCCTACTCCGACCAACACCCACTCCCCCACCTACAGCCACCGCCCTCAGCCCCATCTCCGCCTACAGCCGCCTCCAGCACCCCCGTCCTCACCTACAGCCTCACCCCCCCCCCCCCCCGAAGTCGAGCCGACCACCCGAGCATCCCGTAGCCCGCCACCGTAGCTCATCCGGCCGCCAAACTCCGCCGAAGCCTTCCCCATCCAGGCCCCTCCATTCCCGCCGTGGCTCGACCCCAGTCGACGTCGCAGCCGTCCGGCACAGCCCCCGTAGTGGAACACTGCCGACTGCTGCTATTGCTGTCGACTTCTCCCCCTGTGCTGCCGGAGCTCCGCTTGGCCACCCACGCCGGCGACGATCCGTCCGGCGGACCCCCTCGACCCCACCTGCGTATAGGTATATAATTTATATACTTATACTTTAATTTATACCTAGTATTTAGTATTGCATTTAGTATATACTACCTATATATGTATATTGTATATATAAAGTATTCTATTTAGTATTTATATATATATTTCTGTATAAATACAGTATTCTATATATATATACACTGTATTTTGTATACTTTATATATACTAGAGATATATGTATATATATAGTATATACTGTATATTGTATTTAAATACTTTATATATATTAATAGCTATTATGTATATATATATATATATATATATATATATATATATATATATATATATATATATATATATATATATATATATTTTGTGTGTATACATAAATATACATTTTGTATGGGTATAATATATGAATATATATATATATATATATATATATATATATATATATAAATGTATATATACTTTATGTATTTAGTATAATATGTGTATAATAAATATGTTAAAATGTGTATATATATATATATATATAAATATATATGTATATATATTGTGTAATTAGTATATTTGTAATGTGTATTAAATAAATATGTGTATATTTATGTATATAAATATAATACATACTTGTGTGTATTAATATAGTATATATATTAGTACATTTTTCTATTATGTGTATATACATATAAATTGTTATTTTAAATATGTAAATATATATGACTAGGTATTGAATTATATATATGGTATTATGTATTTTAAATATGTAAATATATTTAATGAATGTGTATATGTACATATTATTAAGTAATATGTAAAGATGCTATTTTAAAATGTACAATTAAAACATACGTATTTTTATTATACTTAAAATAAGTATTTGAGTACATATATGTATATATGTTATATATATAAATATATGTCCTACGTGGTCCCACTAAATGTACAGTCACGACCCTACGTCAGTTATTGCTACAAGTAGTGTGCCTTGGTCGTACTATTGTAGTGACTGACGTTGATATTATTATATCATATATAGGATTGCTGGACCGTACAGGCGAGGCTTCAGGGGCAGGACATTGGCATTCACAGCTACCGGATTTAGGCAAGTATACCTTGATGGATTACTGTTTAATTTAAATGATAAATATTGCAAATACATAAACTGTGCGCGTCCGAGATTGACTCGGGTGCAGTCGACGAATGCGTCGATGAGTAGTGTACTTGACCTAGCTGTTAGCTGACTCACCTACTGCTGTAAGGATATTCTGATATCTTTTTAGACCGTGACACTTGTACACGTATCACGATGGTAAATTCATGTTGGGATGCGGGTCCGCGTACCCGACTCGCTATCGGTGCGTACGACATGCATCACGGATTAGCACGTAATTTAGAGTAATCTAGTTAGATGTGACTTGACATATAGATACGGGATATTCACATCGTGTATTCGACTTGTGTATCCCCATTGGGCGGGGAGGACAACTGATAAACGTATGGGATACACACATCGGACTCCGTAGTATCCAGAGGAGCCACGGATCTGATGACTTCCTATATTCAGATACCGCGCTCTTCGGAATGATACGGACGTATATACATTGCAGATACCTCATTCTTCGGAATGATGGACGTTACATAGATAGATACCATGCTCTTCGGAGTATGGACGTTATGCCTACACCTACCTATAGGTTCCAAGGTTGTCCTTACATTGCATTTACTTGGATGGTTAGCACACCCCTTTATTTTATTCAGTACTATCTATGGCATGCATTTTTGTATCTTGTTACATCCCTCTGAGGACCTGGTTCTCTTCCAGATTTGGACGAGGCATATTACCCCACTGTGTACGGACCAGGAGTGGAGACGAGGTACGCTCTCGAGGAGGAGCTAGAGGTTCTACCTTCGGAGTTTTTCTGATTACTTGGTAGGCCTTCCGCCTAGGATTGGAGCTTCTTATCTAGATAGCAGTTGCTCTAGTCACACTCTTTATTTATGTCTTCAGTACTCTATTTCATCATTTGTAGTGGGTTTGTTCCCACCGGACATATTTTGGTTTGTACTATGACATTCGACTCTGTTCTTATTTTCCAGTATTTTATTTCAGTATTTCTTGTTGTATTTATGGATGAGATTAGACTCTGCCTGTTGTATGATTTTATTAGACTTGTTAGATTTAGGACAGCGTAGCACGCTTCGCTAGGATCCATTAAATTGGGATATCCTCGGAGACGTGTCAGCTAGCCAATGCCACGTGGCCTGGTCCCGTGTATTTTGGGGCTGGGGCATGACATAGTTTTAGTGGTAGCCCATGCAGGTCCCGTCAAATATTTATCGCTTGTGGTATGGTAACGTGCCCAGCGAGCCTGCAATAGGATAGAAATTACTAGGTCTCATCCACTTGATTACGCCTTTGAACCTCTTCCGTATTTTTAAAATATCTGCATCCTGTTTGATTAATTCTGTACTCTTTTTAATGAAGTTCTATCTCTTACAGCGAGATGAACCTACACAGCAAACGCTAGGCACATGGTGCCATAGTGCCATCCATCCCCGCACCGAGGGAGGAGACATCCCAGGGACCACCTAGAGCAGCCTCAGCCACAGGCACCGGTGATCCCCCAGGCCCCGATGATACACTGGCACCAGACCTCTCCCGACGACGGAACGTAGCAGCCAGAAGGCCAAACATCCCAGACTGTCCCAATGCAGCACTTCGAGGGACAGACATCGAGGGCTACGCCGATGCCGCAGTTCGAGAGGCCGACATCCGAGGAGACGTCGATGAGGCAACCGGAGGTACCACTACCACCACCTTCACCATTTCCACACCAGATGCCATCAACGGAGGGACAACCACAGATGTTCCAGTTCTTTCAGACGATGATGCAGGCACAGTGGCATCAGACTGAGACCCTGAGACAGGGCCTGATGGCGGTACTAGAGAGGGCACCTGCCCAAGCACCCGCACCAGCACCTGCACCTGTCCAGCCAGTGGGCACTGTATAAGGCTTCCGCCAGATGGGCCCGGGAACCTTCTCGGGCAAGGAGATTGCAGAGGAGATCTCGGACTGGGTCTCCAACACAGAGATGCTATTGGAGGGTTCGCAGCTACATCCAAACCTTTGGATGACCGCAGTGAGGGCCCAACTCAAGGGCAACGCCCATCACTAGTGGGATTCCATGGAGCGCAGCGTCGGCAAGACGCAAACATGGGAGGAGTTTCTGGAGTACTTCAATGCGAAGTATTTTCCTGCTACGGTCAGGAATGCCCTATACTCCCAGTTCCTACACCTGGAGCAAGGGAACTTGACCGTGGACGCCTACGACGCAGAGTTCAGCCGACTCAGCCGATTCGGTGCCACCCTGATACCCAACGACTTGGAGAAGGCCAGAAGATTCCACCATGGCCTTTTCTTCGAGCTGCAGAGGTATACCACTACTCAGGTGAGGATCTCTTATGAAGAGGTCCTATCAGAGACGAGGATCCAGGAGGCCATAGGCGGAGGAGCGAAATGTTCCAGCACGAACGCACCAGTCAGAGTCCAGCGCAGAGCAGGAGGACCGATCCGCCGTCTAGGAGCGCAGGCACAGCAGAGGACAGTGCCGTACCAGCAGAAGGAGCTTCCGACTTGTCACCATTGTGGCAAGAGGGGACACATTGTCAGAGACTGTCGAAAGAAGCTCGGGCTCTGCATGATCTGTGGAGCAAGCCAGCACCTTGCCAGAGACTGCCCACAGCGCAGAGATGCAGCACCGCAGACCGGGCAGAGGCTAGCAGCACCACCCTTGAGGATACTACCCCCAGTAGGAGGTCATCGTCCACCAGCTACCGGAGGACTTCAGAGAGGACCACCCTTGGTCCCACAGGAGGCACAGTTCAACCAGGCCAGACAGCAGGCTGGAGGGCAGAGGCACGGGCAGGCCTTTGCTTTAGCAACTATCGAGGAGGAACCAGAAGGGGAGGCTATCACAGGTACCATTTTAGTTGCATCATTACCTGCAACTGCATTGTTTGATTCTGGAGCTACACTGTCTTTCATATCTAGTAGCTTCGTAGCTATGCATAGAATAGCAACGTTCCCCTTACCTAAGAGTTGGAAGATTCTTACCGGAGGAGGCATCGTACCGGTTACCAACACTATTAGAACGTGCTCGATAGTAGTTTGTGGTAGAGAGATGAGAGTACAATTTTTGGTACTCCCAATGCCAACTTTCGACGTTGTTTTAGGCATGGACTGGTTAAGTCAGTACAATGCCGTACTGGATTGTCGGAAGGGTAGTGTCACTTTTAGACTGCCAGGTCACCCGGAGTTCGAGTATATGCGGGGCACCATCGAGCGAGGAGTAGGACAGACAGCTGGAGCTTACATGGCTATAGAGATGGCACCCCCAAAAATTATTGCAGAGTTCGAGGATGTTTTCCCCGAGGAGTTGCCAGGCCTACCGCCTGATAGAGAGGTGGAGTTCACTATTGAGTTAGTGCCCGGAGCGGCGCTGGTATCTTCAAATGTGTACCGGTTGGCGAAGAAGGAGCTTGACGAGCTGAAGCTACAGTTAGAGGAGTTACAGATTAAGGGATTCGTCCGTCCTAGTGCATCACCCTGGGGAGTACCAGTGTTGTTTGTACCAAAGAAGGACGGGACATTCCGGATGTGCATTGATTACAGAGCCCTTAATGCTTTAACTATCAAGAACAAGTACCCTCTACCGCGGATTGACGATATGTTCGACCAGCTGATAGGAGCAGTGGTGTTCACGAAGATCGACTTGAGATCGGGCTATCATCAGGTAAAGGTGCGAAGGAAAGACATTCCAAAGACAGCATTCAAGACTCGTTATGGATACTACAAGTTCTTAGTGATGCCTTTTGGATTGACAAATGTGCCTGCTGTGTTTATGAACCTGATGAACAGAGTTTTCCACCAGTATCTGGACCAGTTCGTGGTAGTCTTCATCGACGACATCTTGGTGTATTCGAAGAGCCACGAGGAGCACGGGGAACACTTGAGGCTAGTGCTAGAGACGCTGAGACGTGAGAGGCTTTATGCCAAGCTGAGCAAGTGCGAGTTTCTCCTAGATCGTATCGCTTTTCTTGGACACGTTATCTCAGAGGACGACATTTCGGTAGATCCCGCGAAGATTTTGTCAGTAGAGACGTGGCCGACCCCTACCAACGTCTCGGAGGTGAGGAGTTTCCTAGGACTTGCCGGATATTACTGGAGGTTCGTAGAGAACTTTGCAAGGATCGCAGAGCCGATGAACCACTTGACCCGCAAGGAGCAGGAGTTCACCTGGACAGAGGAGTGTCAGTCGGCGTTCGATGAGCTGAAGAAGCGTCTGACTACAGCACCCATCTTGACCATACCTTCTGGACCCGGAGGATTCGTGATCTATAGCGATACATCCGGGAAAGGATTAGGATGTGTCTTGATGCATCATGGAAAGGTTGTGGCCTATGCCTCTAGGCAGCTGAGGACCCATGAGAAGAACTACCCTACCCACGACTTGGAGCTTGTCGTAGTAATCTTTGCTTTGAAGCTTTGGAGGCACTACCTATACGGAGAGCGCGTGGAGATATTCATCGATCACAAGATCCTGAAGTACGTCTACACCCAGAAGGACCTGAACCAGAGGCAGAGACGTTGGCTCAAAGTGATGGCGGACTTCGAGATCGAGCTACAGTACCATCCGGGAAAGGCAAATGTAGTAGCCGGTGCTTTAAGCAGGAAGCCCATAGAATTTTTCTGACTACCCAACAATATCTGTTGAGAGATCTAGAACAGTTGGGTATAGAGGTCATTATGCCCGGAGTAGACGGCCAGATATCTAGTTTCCAGTTGCAATCGACATTAGTGGAGAGAATCAAGGCTGCTTTACCGACAGAACCCAGATTTCAGAGACTTCAACAAAGGACAGAGGTTGGAATACAGACGGGACTGCGTATACACGAGGACGGGACTTTGAGATGTGGAGATCGTCTCTATGTTCCGAATGGAGAGCTTCGTCAGGAGCTGATGACAGAGGCGCACAGTTCGACCTACTCTATTCATCCAGGAGGCACGAAGATGTACAGAGACCTGAGACAGTATTATTGGTGGCATGGGATAAAGAGGGAGATAGCCCGCTTTGTGGCTAAGTGTCTGGTGTGTCAGCAAGTCAAGGCTGAGCATCAGAGGTCTGCCGAATTTTTTCAACCGCTTTTGATACCTGAGTAGAAATGGGAGCACATCACCATAGACTTCGTTACGGGTTTCCCGAGAAGTCCTAGTGGTCACAATGCGGTATGGGTAATCGTAGATAGACTCACCAAGTCTGCCTATTTTTTATCCTTCAAGTTTGGGAAATCTACGAAAGTCTTGGCAGACATGTATATGAGGGAGATCGTGCGACTGCATGGAGTGCCAGTCAGTATAGTGTCTGACAAGGATACGAGGTTCACCTCGTACTTTTGGCGGAGTATGCAAGAGAGTCTTGGTACCCGCCTAAAGTTTAGCACTTTGTACCACCCGCAGACAGATGGCCAGTCCGAGCTCACCATTCAGACGCTGGAGGACATGTTGAGGGCATGCATGCTTGACTTCAGCGGTTCATGGGAGGACCATTTGCATTTGGTCAAATTTTCCTACAATAATAGCTATCAAGCGAGCATTCAGATGGCTCCCTATGAGGTATTGTATGGTAGGAAGTGTCGTCCCCCAGTATATTGGAGCGATGTAGGCGAGAGGCAGATTCTAGGATCTGAGTTGGTCGTCCGTACAGTGGAGAAGGTGAAGAAGATCCAAGGGCATCTACGAGCAGCATAGGACAGGCAGAAGCATTAGGCTAATGTGTATCGACGACCCCTAGAGTTCCAGGTCGGAGATCATATGTTCCTGAAGATCTCACCTACCGGAGGAACCATCATATTCGGAGGCAGAGGGAAGCTGAGTCCGAGGTACATCGGACCATTCGATGTGCTAGAGCTCGTCAGAGAAGTTGCTTACAGGTTAGCCTTGCCACAGACACTGGAAGGAGTTCACAACGTCTTCTATGTATCTCAGCTGAGGAGGTACATACCGGATTTGAGTCATGTGCTTGACCACTCGGAGATCACAGTCGGGCTGAGTTTGTCGTACCAGGAGGAGCCAGTAGAGATCCTGGACCGGAGCGAGAAGGTACTGTGAGGCCAGACTATCCCTCTAGTTCGTGTCGCATGGAGGCATCATGCACCAGGCGAATCGACCTGGGAACGAGAGGACAATATTCAGCAGCGCTTTCCCCATCTCTTCGAGGGCCTAGGTATGAGATAGCATTTCATTTCATTTCAATCAATAGTTTTTTCATATGTCTGTTTTAATTTCAAGGACGAAATGCTCTAAGGAGGGTATATTGTAAACCCCCTCGACCAAAATTTAGGTTTAATTAACTTAGATAGCATGATTAGGGTTAATTGGTTGCAATTAGGATTTATTATACAGAGTATTGAATATTTGTGCAGTATTTTATTACTTAGGATACCTTACCGTTGTCCCGATATTTAGGACACTACCCTAGCTGTTACCTTAAAATAAATTCCATACACTTGGCCTAGACATACCAACCTACCATAATGACCCTCGTGTAACCCCCAGATACTGATTTTTGTGCCTGATTTTAGTCGCACAAAAGTCGTTACAAACGTCCGTACGTAAATTAAATTAATTATATATTTACGTTCGTTGTCCGTTCCCAATCGAAATTGAGACCCAACCTCAACCCGTTTTGACCAACCCCAGTTATGACATTATTATACTCTAAGCCTACCACACCAATGATGCTTGTGCCACCCAATTTAGACCCCCTGTATTTATTAAATTAATTTAGAGATACCCGATACATTAATTATAATTTAATTAATGTAGTGACCCAACCTCACTCAAATTAGACCCAACTCCAACCCAAATCCACACACACACCCTCAAGCCTCATACAAAATATCATACACCATTCTAGTCTAATACAAAATATCAAATATGGTGTTTTGTCATATCAAATCCCTAATTCCAGATTTTGTGCAATTTCTAAATTGTTCAGGGGCTTTTATGCAAATTAGCAATGAGGTGCCCCCCTCTCATTGACCCAACCACATGAAGAAGAGAACCCATATTATTTGACCGGTCCATAAAAGAATTTCTCCTATTTTTATGTACTTTACACCATTTTTGGAGGACACATCCTAACCCTACGTTTAAAATACATTGAATCCTAGCCACATGTCCAATATGTGGAGACCCTCACACAACCCTAGGCAACTACCAGCCGGCCCTAATCCCAAGGCAGCCCCCCCTCTCTCTTCTACATATATGACATGTTACCTCACATTAATTCTCACACAAACCCAAAAATACCAACTAAAAACCCTATTTTCCTAAAGCCTCACAAACTCAGCCCTCACCCTCACCTGAACTCCCGCCGCCCTCCTCCGGCCAGCCACCGCCTCCGTCCACCCCCGCGACGACCCTACTCCGACCAACACCCACTCCCCCACCTACAGCCACCGCCCTCAGCCCCATCTCCGCCTACAGCCGCCTCCAGCACCCCCGTCCTCACCTTCAGCCTCACCCCCCCCCCCCGAAGTCGAGCCGACCACCCGAGCATCCCTTAGCCCGCCACCGTAGCTCGTCCGGCCACCAAACTCTGTCGACGCCTTCCCCAGCCAGGCCCCTCCGTTCTGCCTTCCGCCTAGGACTGGAGCTTCTTATCTAGATAGCAGTTGCTCTAGTCACACTCTTTATTTCTGTCTTCAGTACTCTATTTCATTATTTGTAGTGGATTTGTTCCCACCGGACATATTTTGGTTTGTACTATGACATTCGACTATGTTCTTATTTTTCAGTATTTTATTTCAGTATTTTTTGTTGTATTTGTGGATGAGATTAGACTCTGCCTGTTGTATGATTTTATTAGACTTGTTAGATTTAGGAAAGCGTAGCACGCTTAACTAGGATCCATTAAATTGGGATATCCTCGGAGACGTGTCAGCTGGCCAATGCCACGTGCCTGGTCCCGTATATTTTGGGACTGGAGCATGACAATTATGATGATCGCCATGTAGTATAAAAGGATAGTCCACAAGATGCTGCATTGTTCCTAGAGTCTTTGAATATAGCTCACGAGGCGCATATCCTGATAGTATAAGATTTGGTATATCGTGCTTGAACTGCTTGCCTTGTATGCTTAGATGTTTTTGAACATAAAATCTGATTTCAAAGATGTTTGCAAAAGAAGTATGACTCTGCTCATGTACTGCATGTAACGAACCGAGGTAAAACTAGAAAGATCACTAGTAATGTAATATTTTATCACATGCTTACTTTGTGTTAGTTTTAGAGGGTGTTGCTTCTGTTCGTTGATTTTATACTCACTAGTACTTTTTCTAAAGTGTTGACCCCCTTGTTCGCAGGTACTAGATCATCCGAAGAAACGATAGCCGAGCCTCATCCCCTGGACCCAAAAATCTGGTGTCGATGTCTTGAGCTGTATCGAGATATTTTGAGATGCTTTTGTATAGAGGGACATAGTATATGGAATAATGTCATTGTATTCAGAGAACCTCGTGCCTTGAGCTTCACCTTATATACTCAGATGGATAATTTTTCATAACACTGCTTCTCCACTGCAAACTCGATCGGTTCGATGATAACCAAGATGACTAACGTTGTTGCCTTGTGCGAGCGCAACTTCAGGTTCGCACGATATCATATCCTGAGGGGAACGACCGTCCCACGGGAGCGTTGGCGTAGTAATTTACGCCCAGCGGGGGCGATCGGGACCGCGGGAGATCGGGACGTGACAAAGTAGTATTAGAACAACTCGATCCTCTGACATTACGTCCTTTCACTGTAATTCATAGATGACGATTCCTTGCCCATTGATATCGTTGCTGAGTTGAGTGTTCCATATAATAAGTCCATAAATTTTCAAAGATGCGTACAAAAGTTTTCTGGATTATTTTATTGCTTGAGAGTTGTAATTTTTGATTGCTAGAGTTTTCGATTGCGGATGGTGAGGGATGAGGACTATCGCTGCTCTGGATATCGAAAGTTTCTCCTTGAGTTTCGAGGACAAAACTTTTTCTTGGTGGGTAAGTATGTAGTGCCCCACTCCACGTTGGTACTATATATAAGAGATATCGCTTTGCTGGCTTGAGCGGAAGCCTTCTCGAAGAGTTCTCCGATTGAAACACAAGACGATTGATCTAGGTGAGTGAGAAAATTTTATTCTCTGATTCTTGCACGCCTTAATAATAAATCTGAGTTTTTAAAATGCTTGTTTGCTTAGTAGTTAATTTTTACATGAGAATGATAGAATAATAACCTTCATGCTTAACTAGAGAACTTGTATGCTTGTCTAAAAGAGATAGAATATTGTCATACTAAGTAAAAATAATAGGATGTTGCATGCTAGGTTACACTGACATGGCTCTCGAATGAACCCTTGCCATGCTAATAATAAGAGTAAAAGAATTGCTTGAACAAGTCTCTATGTCATATGCTAAGGAAAGACTAGAACTGCATGTTAACTTTAAGAGATAAATAATATTGACATCCTACTTTTTTAAATAGAGATTGCTTACATGTTAGCTTATCATTTCTGCATAGATAGAACTATATGAAATGCTTGAACGATATCAGAGAGATGGCGGCATGTCCGCATAGAGATAAAGATAAAAGATGAACTATCATTATGCTTATTAAATAGAAGATCGGTTACATGTTTCCTTGTTATTGTGTAAAGATAGATAGAATAAAAAGCTTATATTATTACGTTGTGTTATGCTTGTGTTATGCTTGTTATTCAGAAGATGGGAGACACACTTGTGCCCTGAGCTCGGGGTATGGCTATTAGAATGGTGGATGGAGACAAAATGACTACTTTAGAGAATAATAGTGTGCCCTAAGCTCGGATGTGGCTATTAGAATGGTGGATGGAGGCTACTGACAGGGTAAAAATAATAGTGTGCACTGAGGGTGTGGCTACTAGATGGGAGACGGTGCTTCTGTTATGAAGGGTTTGTGTTAAAGAAGTTAGCTTATTCATGGAGATAGTTGTATTTCAGGTAGTTATGGCGTATGCTAGGATATCCTTCTTGCATACCTAACTGTTTGATGCAGAGACGGACATAAAATAGAATATATGTGTTTATGTAAATTGTTGCTAACTTGTATGTCTGCTACAGGGATAACCAATCGGCAATGGATAAGAATCACTAAATAAGTGATATATTAATTTTGCTTATTGTCTTGCATCACAACTAGACTTGCATGCTTGCTTGATTATGATGATCGCCTTGTAGTATAAAAGGATAGTCTACTAGATGTTGTTTTATCCCTAGAGTCTTTGAGTATAGCTCACAAGACACGCTACGTACACCCTGATAGTATAAGATTTGGTAAATCGTGCTTGAACTGCTTGCCTTGTATGCTTAGTTGTTTTTTTAACATGAAATCTGATTTCAAAGATGTTTCCAAAAGAAGTAATATGACTTTGCTCATGTACTGCATGTAACGAACCTAGGTAAAACTAGAAATATTACTAGTAATATAATATTTTATTACATACTTACTTAGTATTGGTTTTAGAGGGTGTTGCTTCTGTTCGTTGATTTTATACTCACCAGTACTTTCTTAAGGTGCTTGTCATGCCCCGATTCTGTGGAATCGATAGTCGTCCCCCGGGCGTGACGGCGTGCGAGCCTAAGTTGCGCATCGCATAAGGCTAAGATATTTTGCATAATGAGCACATATTCAGAGTATGTAGATAAATTAAAATACAAAGTTGAAACATGGAAAAGTTCTCTTTATTGATAATGAACATCTTTTACAAACTCTTAAATGAGTCACAAGGTTGACACACGGGCTTACAAAAGTTGACACAAAATGAGATATATGTCTTATACATTACATTATTTACTAAAACTTTAAAATAAGGGACCTTCAGGCGGGACAGTGGCTTTTTCTCTGAGCTGCATCAGTTAAGTTTGCTAGCTCCTGGGTCTTCAAAATGCTTCAAAAGATGGCACAATAAAGACGCACTTACAGCTGGACTGGATTGGACAGTGACTTCAGCTCCTCACAGGATCTCCTTGGTGCGGAAAACCTGTTTCAACGAGGGTCAGTACATCAAAATGTACTGGTAAAGGCGAGCTAACCCAACTATACCAATCAACTCGGTGTTTAGATGAATCATGCAACTTATTTGTGGTCTTTCTATCTTGCCTTAGTTCATTTTACAAGCAAGCAGTATATATAGAAACTACTGAAATAAACTTGCCACCATTCGATAACTTTTATCTGCCCATCTGAACCATCTGCACAATATTTACCATGTCCTTCCCTGCCACGAAGACACAAGTTAGCTTATATAGGTTTAAATATACGAGGGGATCACTAGCACGTTGCCAAAATGGACGGTTTAGTCTCGAGATGGAATGATGAGCAATGCATAGACAAGATGTCACAAGCCATTCCGTCCTATTACAGGCTACTATCAGGATTTTCGTCCGGATCGGATCGGTGCAAGTGCCCCAGCGACCGTCCGAAGGAACTAAGACCTTGTGCACAAGTTGTCCGTGATCAACATAGTCTACTAAGTTATCAATCAGGCAATTCAGGGCAATTTCAGGCACAAGACAAGTGATAGGTCAAGATCTATTTTTGTATAGTCTTCCTGTTCAGTTTATTGCATGGCAGGATGAGTTCTATACATAGCACAATTTATAGAAGAAATATATACCTTCTAACTAAAATTGAAGTATAGGCAGAATATTCTAAACGAACTAGCATACAATAAGGTAACCGTTCACAAGTTGATTGACAAGCAATAATAATCCAGGTCTATTCATTTTTATCTTAACATCTTTTAGTTATTACTTGGTATCGTTTGATCGGGGCAAGCAAGAATACAAGATTTTTAGGTGTGAAGACTTGGAAGAAGGGTCAACTGAATCGAATATAAGCCACTCACAAGTTGGTTGGAGAAGGAAAGGAAAGAGGTGCTTCAGGACTCCGCTCGTGCGTCACCTACTGCTCGTTCACCTATATTGCCACGAATAGCTGACCATTATCTCTTCCACTCTTTCCAATCTCGGAATTAAAGTGCAGTTCAATGAACAAAAATAATGAAATCCATTGAAACCGTTCAAGAAATGCAAAAAAATCCGAAAACTAACTCAAAGCACGAAAGCAACAAAGCGACAACGAAAACTAGGCAAGAAAACTTACAGCGGAGAGGTCCCTCTTGACTCTGCCGCTAAGTCAATCTTGGGGGCACGGTCCATTGAATATGGGAATCGATTCCGAAGAAACAAATCCATAACAAGGATGGGTTCTTGATTAAATCTACCCCGATTGAACGATACCGACTTGTATTTCTTAGCCGCGCTCCCCGAATAGGGGGAACGTGGCACCACATCCTAACCAACTAATTGAAAGTTTCATCCACGAAACTTAGGAATATAATCTACCACTGGAAAATAATGAAGGAAACCTTTCCCTCATCTCGGATTCAAGCTCCCAAGTGGATTCTTCGACCGAATGATTTTTCTAAAGCACGCACACAAGAGGAACCGAACGACTTTGAAGCAGCTTCTCCTTACGATCCAATTTGCACAGGTTGTTCAACATAAGTCAAGTCTTCCTTAAGATCCAGTTGATCAAGATCCACTATATGACTCGGGTCATACACGTACTTCCTAAGCTATAAAATATGGAAGATATCGTGTACTTCGGATAGTAACGGTGGTAGGACAATCTGATATGCATCCGGGGTGACTCGCTTCAGTATCTTGAACGGACCGACGAATCTTGGACTTAGCTTTCCCTTTGCTCCGAATCTGGTAACTCCTCGCATGGGCAAGACTTTGAGAAACAACCGATCACCTTCAAGGAACTCAAGTGGACGTCGATGCGTATATGAGTAGCTTTTCTGGCGACTCTGTGCTACCTTTAGTCGTTCCCGGATCAAACGAATCTTCTGGACGATTTTCTCCATGAGCTCTAGGCCAAGAATTTATCGTTCTCCAACTTTGTTCCAACTGATCGGTGATCTGCACTTTCGCCCATACAACGCCTCATACGGCGCCATCTGAATGATGGATTGAAATTTATTATTGTATGCAAATTCGGCTAACGGTAGATGCATGTCCCAACTCGTCTTCAAGTCCAAGGCACAGAGTCGTAGCATGTCTTCGAGGATTTGGTTGACACGTTCTGTTTGACCGTCTGTCTGTGGATGGTAGGCGGAGCTGAACTTCAATTTCGTCCCCATTGCTGACTGCATGCTTTCCCAGAAATGCGATATGAATCGACCATCTCTATCGGAGACAATGGATACTAGCACGTCGTGGAGCCGAATGATTTCGTTAAGGTAGATCTGAGCCAGGCGGTCGGTACTCTAAGTACTTTTGATAGGCAAAAAGTGAGCTGACTTGATGAGTCGATCGACGATGACCCAGACGGCATCATTCCCCCGTTGCATCTTAGGCAAACCAACAATGAAATCCATTGTTATGTATTCCCATTTCCACTTTGGTATAGCGAGGTTCTGCATCTCTCCGCTTGGCTTCTGGTGCTCGGCCTTTACCCTATGATAGGCCATGCATTGCGACACGAACAATGCCATATCTTGTTTTATGTCGTGCCACTAAAACGTCGTACGGAGATCTCGATACATCTTTGTTTTACCCGGATGTGAAGTATAACTAGTATAATGGGCTTCCGTGAGTATCTCCTTTTTGAGGGCTGCATTATTTTGAACGCACAATCTTTCTTTCACTCGGATCATCCCGTCCGTGCCTACCGCAAAGTCGGTTACTTTTCCTTCTGAAATAAGACCTTGCATCTTTTGCAGGAATATGTCATCCTTCTGAGCGGAGTTGACTTTTTATAACAAGTCGGGTTCGAGGCACAACTGAGCCACTTGCGTCCCCTTTTTGTATCTGATTATAAGTGTAATGCCCAAAGATTCAAGATTCCGACGCATCTTGTCATCAATAGCCAAAATTCTAACAAATACTCGACTCAGCGCATCAGCTACAATATTATCCTTGCCCGGGGTGTATATGATCATCAAGTCAAAATCGCTAAGGTGTTCAAGCCAGCGCCATTGCCATAGATTCAAATCCTTTTAGGTATATAGATATTTTAGGCTCTTATGATCTGTGTAGATCTCGCATGGCATACCATAAAGGTAGTGGCGCCACAACTTCAGCGCGAATACCACTACTGCGAGCTCTAAATCATGGGTTGGATCATTCTTCTCGTGAAGCTTTAACTGAGTCAACGCGAAGGCTATCACTTTGTCCCGTTGCATAAGGACACATCCCAAACCCTTTTCTGAAGCATCGCTATATATCTTGAAATCATCGGGACCATCTGGAAGGGTAAGAATTGGTGCTGAGACGAGGTGCTGCTTTAACTCCATAAACGAAGCTTCACAGTCGTCCGTCCATGCGAACGTTACCCCTTTCCGAGTGAGATGAGTCAGAGGCGAGTCTATCCTTGCAAAATCTTTAATAAATCTTCTATAGTAGCCCTCCAGACTAAGGAAACTTCGAATATCGCTAGCTGACTCAGGCCGTTTCCAGTTCACGATGGCTTCTATCTTCTTTGGGTCAACTGAGATGCCCGTTGCAGAAATAATATGCCCTAAAAAGGATATACTGTCCAACCAGAACTCACACTTACTTAGCTTGGCATACAACTTATTATCTCGAAGGGTCTGAAGCACCATCCGCAGGTGTCCTGCGTGTTCATCCATATTCTTCGAGTACACTAAGATGTCATCTATAAAAACGACCACAAATTTATTGAGAAAGGGTCGGAACACCCGATTCATCAAATCCATAAAAGCAGCAGGGGAGTTAATCAGTCCAGACGGCATAACAGAAAATTTGTAATGTCCGTAGCGGGTTTGCAATGCAGACTTGGGCATGTCCTCAGGCTTAATCTTCAGCTGGTGGTAGCCCGAGCGAAGATAAATTTTTGAGAACACCGTTGCCCCTTGCAGCTGATCAAAGAGGTCATCTATCCTGGGCAAAGGATACTTGTTTCTGATGGTAACCTTATTCAGCTTCCGATAATCGATGCAGAGCCGCAACGTTCCATCCTTCTTCTTTACA
This sequence comes from Iris macrosiphon, assembly GCA_036927795.1. Taxonomy (NCBI): domain Eukaryota; kingdom Viridiplantae; phylum Streptophyta; class Magnoliopsida; order Asparagales; family Iridaceae; genus Iris; species Iris macrosiphon. The sequence continues at coordinate 352,134 of JAYESA010000108.1, read as the reverse complement.
AAGAGCACAGGCGCGCTCCACGGAGACACGCTCAGACGGATGAACCCATGATCCAGCAATTCTTGAAGTTGTCACTTTAACTCCTTCAGTTCAGCAGGGGCCATTCTGTATAGAGCTTTGGAAATCGGCTGAGTATTCGGGAACGTGTCAATGGTGAACTCGATCTCTCGGTCATGTGGCATGCCGGGTAGTTCGCTCGAAAATACATCAGGGAACTCTGCCACAACGAAAGAAGACTCAACGTTTGCGTAATCCAGCTGTGTGTCCTGAACCGACGCTAGGTATCCCTCGCAGCCAGAGTGTAGCATCCGTCGAGCAGATATCATAGAAATTACCATGCATGCCCTGGACACATCAGTTGCTGGACCACTTATGTAGCAGAATTTGACTTCTCCAGGTAGGCGAAAGACGACTCATACTCTGCACATTCGATAGTTGCCGAGCAAGCACCGAGCCAATCCATCCCCAAAATGATGTCATAATCCTGAACATCTAGGACTAAAATATCTAGCGATAGCTTCCTTCCTCCAATACAGACGTAACCACCTTGGCATACTGAACGAACAGGTATTTTTGTGCCCACGGGGTGCTAACACTAAGGTCTAGATACAACGGTGTCATTTCTATATTGTTTTTCACGACAAAATTCGTGGATATAAAACTATGCATTGTACCAGAATCAAATAGCACACGTGCAGGTATGTTATTAAAAAGTAAAGTACCTGACACAACGGTGTCTAAGGCCAGGGCTTCTTCTCGTGTCATTGTGTACACCCGACCTTGAGCTTGGCAACGCTCTTGCTGAGGCACGGCTCGATTGGCTTGGGGTACAGGGGCAGGATTTGGATGTTGAGGCCGATGATCAGGGAGCGTACAGACATCAATCTGATGGGTTGGATCGCCATAACGGAGGCATAACCCAAGCTTTCGGCGATAGTCATTTTCGGTGTGCCCTGGTTTGTTGTAGTAGGTACATCATTGCCCTGGATTTACTCTCAGACGACCGCCATTATTTTGATGCTTTACAACATTGTTTTCTTTCTCATTGCTATGGTGTTTGTGATTGGAGGTATGCACAGTGCCGGCAGCAACAGGAGGATACTACGGTTCGAGAGAAAGAGAATGATTCAGGACTTCTCGCATAGTCTGGTATTGGGGAACGATCACGTGCACATGGATGGCAGGTCATAGGCCGCCTTCAAATCTTCTGGCACGACTCGCCGCATTAGATAAATAGGAGCTTGCGAATTTGGCGAGCCGATTGAATTCGGCAGAATACTGCTTGACTGTCATGCTGCCTTGTCGTAGTTGCACGAACTCGTTCTCTTTTTGACGACGTACGGGAGGGGGTATGAACTCCTCTTCAAATGCACCACGAAATATAGCCTATGTGATCGTCTCTTCTTCATCATCCACTGGAAGAGACCTTCGATGCACGTCCCACCAATCGTGCGCGTTCAAGCGAAGCTGCAGTTGGACACACTAGAATGCTTCTACTCGGGTACCTCCAGGAGTTGGAAATAATCTTCAAGTTCGGCCAACCAATCTAGAGCCACGATCGGGTCCTCGGTCCCTTTAAATGGCGTATTGCAGACCTTCTTGAAGTCGCCAAAGTTGAAGGTAGTCATATCCTTCTTCCTTGGAGTTTGAGGCATCTTGACTTCAAGCGCGGGTTGCTCATCGGTGTCGCTGCTGTTACCGGGGACTGGTTGAAGGCCAAAGTCTGTACGATATGTTGCAGGGCATCTACCTGCTTTTGTTGGACTGAGAATCGGGCTTCTATATTGTCTTGGAACTTGCTCTGTCTCTCTTCCGCTTGCTTCTCGGCCCGTTCATAACGAGCCTCCTTCCTATGTTGGTTAGCCTCCAACATCCGCATCATCTGCTGAATAGGATCGATACGGGACATCGCTCGTTGGCTCCGAGAACTTTTCGAAGTGCCGAAACTGCTTTCTTGGGCTTGTGTCTCGTCCAGTGCTAGCGCTGATGATTACACTTATGTTATTCCTTCAAAAAAAGGTAAATTATATCAGGATCATAATGTATTATGGACTCATTGTATGAACGTATCTCATTTTGGCTTAACGCACAGGGAATATATCGTTAAAGAAACTTTTCCCACACGAGGGTCAAAGGAACTTGAAGCTGTGCTCTGATACTAATATGTCATGCCCCAATTCCGTAAAATCGATAGTCGTCCCCCAGGTGTGACGCCGTGTGTGCCTAGGTTGCGTATCGCACAAGGCTAAGATATTTTGCATAACGAGCACATATTCAGATTACGTAGATAAATTGAAACACAAAGTTGAAACATGGAAAAGTTCTCTTAATTTATAATGAACATCTTTTATAAACTCTTGAACGAGTCACAAGGTTGCCACATGGGCTTATAAAAGTTGACACAAAATAAGATAGATGTCCTGTACATTACATTATTTACTAAAACTTTAAAATAAGGGACCTCCAGGCGAGACAATGGCTTTTCCTCTGAGCTGTATCAGTTAAGTTTGCTAGCTCCTGAGTCTTCAAAATACTTCAAAAGATGGCACGATCAGGACGCGCCGATAGCTGGACTAGATTGGGCAGTGACTTCAGCTTCTTGCAGGATCTCCTTGGTGCGGGAAACATGTTTCAACGAGGGTCAGTACATCGAAATATACTGGTGAAGGTGAGCTAACCCAACTATATCAATCAACACATTATTTAGATGAAGCATGCAACTTATTTGTGGTCTTTCTATCTTGTCTTAGTTTATTTTACAAGCATGCAGTATATATAAAAACTACTGAAATGAACTTGCCACCGTTCGGTGACTTTTACCTGCCCGTCTGAACCACCTGCACAATACTTACCATGTCCTTCCCTGCCACAAAGACACAAGTTAGTTTGCACAACTTTAAATGTATGAGGGGATCACTGGCACGTTGCCAAAATAGACGGTTTAATCTCGGGATGGAATGACGAGCAATGCATATACAAGATGTCACAAGCCATTCCGTCCTATAGCAGGCGATTATCAGGAGTTCCGTTCGGATCGTATCGGTGCCAGTGTACCAACGATCATCCGCATGAACTAAGACCTTGTGCACAAGTTGTTCGTGATCAGCGTAGTCTACTAAGTTATCAATCAGGCAATTCAGGGCAATTTCAGGCATAGGATAAGTGATAGGTCAAGATCTATTTTTGCATAGTTTTCCTATTCAGTTTATTGCATGGCAGGATGAGTTCTATACATAGCACAATTTATAGAAGAAATATATACATTCTAACTAAATTGAAGCATAGACAGACCATTCTAAACGAACTAGCATGCAATAAGGTAATCGTTCACAAGTTGATTGACAAGTAATAATAATCCAAGTCTATTCTTTTTTATCTTGACATCTTTTAGTTTTTACTTGATATCGTTTGATCGGGGCAAGCAAGAATACAAGATTTTTAGGTGTGAAGACTTGGAAGAAGGGTCAACTGAATCGAATATAAGCCACTCACAAGTTGGTTAGAGAAGGAAAGAAAAGAGGTGCTTCAGGACTCCGCTCGCGCGTCGCCTACTGCTCGTTCACCTGCATTGCTACGAACAGCTGATCAATACCTCTTTCACTCTTTCTAATCTTGGAATAAAGTGCAGTTCAACGAACAAAAATAATAAAATCTATCAAAACCGTTCAAAAAAATGCAAACAAATCCGAAAACCAACTCAAAGCACGAAAGCAACAAAGCGACAGCGAAAACTAGGCAAGAAAACTTGCAGCGGAAAGGTCCCTCTTGACTCTACTGCTAAGTCGATCCTGGGGGCACGGTCCACTGAATATGGGAATTGATTTCGAAGAAACAAATCCATAATGAGGATGGGTTCTTGATTCAATCTATCCCGATCGAACGATACTGACTTGTATTTCTTAGCCGTGCTCCCCGAATAGGGGAACGGGGCACCACAGTTCTGACCCCCACCAGTTTGCTTGTTCGCAGGTACTGGATCGTCCGAAGAAGCGATAGCCGAGCCTCATCCCCATGACCCAAAAATCTGGTATTGATGCCTTGAGTTGTATCGAGATATTTTGAGATACTTTTGTATAGAGAGACATAATGTATGGAATGATGTCATTGTATTCAGAGAACCTCGTGCCTTGAGCTTTGCCTCGTATACTCAGATGGATAATTATTTGTAATACTGCTCCTCTGCTGCAAACTTGATCGGTTCGATGATAACCAAGATGACTAACGTTGTTGCCTTGTGCGAGCGCAACTCTAGGTTCGCACGGCATCACGTCCCGAGGGGAACGACCGTCCCATAGAAGCGCTGGCACGGTAATTTGCGCCCAGCTGGGGCGATCGGGACCACGGGAGATCGGGGAATGACACTCATAGCCCTATGCGCATAACTTGGTCGCGCATAGACCTTGCTTAAAGCTAGCCACATAGACGCTTCCATGTGCCAAGTCCTGCCATGCACCGAAAGAACGCCATGCGCAGTGACTATACTACACCGAGCCTGCCATGCATAGTGAGTGCCATGCGCCTAGACTGCTTATGTGCCAAGTTCTTTTATGTTCTAATTGTTGCCATACACAGATGCATAGTTCCAGTCTCTCTTCGACAACCATAGTAGACTTCTCCATGCTGCTACTAGCTTCAGACATCTCCATACGCCAACTTGTATCAGATATTGACTTTTTTTCTCTTGGAATACGCGTCTCCAGTGATGCCAGATCAAGATCACTTTCATCCGCAGGAATGGTAGATCCTGGATCTCTCTACCCACATCCAATATTTGTCAGAGGACTCCTTCCTCATCCAAATAATTAAAGTGTAGCCTGTCAATCTTCTCAAGTTTGTAAAAACTTGTGTCGAGAAGACTTGTATAGTTGTTCTCCATATTAATTGGATCTTGCTTTAAGATTGTTATTTCCTGAGAAAGATCTTCAGATGGATTGAACAGATGCCAGAAATAAAACTCTGAACGAGCTTGTTAGGAAGGTACAAAATCTTCTTGAACGAAGATCTAAACTCAAGACGAGTGCCAACTGGCATAAACAAGCGTTGTTATTCCTTACAAATGCAGTTACAATTGAGATAGAACAAGAACCTGTCACTCCCCGTTCCCGATATACGTATTTGGAACATATTAGTTTTTATGCTTATATTATTTGTTGCTTGCATGGTAATTAAGCTACATATCATGGAGACTAGACCCATTCTTTGGTTCAATTAGACTCATGGTTTAATTGTTGAGTTGGTTTGGTCATGAGTTAACGCATGGTCTAAACCTCAACCCTAGCATATATAAGTTAACTTCTTTCTTTTTCTTCCCTCATTCTCTCATTTTTCTCCTTCCTTCATTTAGGCAAGTACACATTGCACTACATGGAGAAATCTCTTAATTTTTTATTCTAGCTCTTTTTTTGTATTTTATTAGTCTAATATGTGTACATTATAATTTTAAACACTTTTTGTACTTGGAGTTTTCGGTTTTAATTGGTGGATTTGAGTAGATCTACATTCAAAGTTTAGGGTTTTCATGGGTTCCTTGAGTTTTTTAGTGGTTTGGATCTATTAAAACATGATATTTTAGAAAAAAAATTGGGGTTGATGGAGCACTTTATTCCGAGAATTTTGGCTTTTGGTTCACTTGATTCGGGGATAAAATAAGGTTTTTATGAAAAAAAAAAAATTTGAGAGTTTTTGAGTTTTTGCCATGGCCGAACCTGCTGTTTGGAGAAGACAACATCTTCATGCGGCTAGCGAGTTATGCGGCAGAGAGTGTTATGTGGCCTAAGTGCTATGCGGCCTGAGCTCTTTGTCGCATACTGATTAACATGCGTCCATCTTGTTGGATGCATGACTGCCATTACACAAGTGTTATGGAGCTAATCCATTAACTCCTTGTGTTTCACTCGCTGAATGAATGAGAAATTTACTAAGTCCCAAAGAGTAATATGCGACCAAGTGTCCTATGCGGCCTGGAGAGTATGCAACCACCATTCCTTGGACGCATGACTCTGAACCGTAGGCACATATTTCTATAATTTTTTATCTTTTCTCTCTAAAATTTTATGGCTTGGAACTTTATGGCTTGTCACATCCATCACTTCAATCATGTACATCACTCAACACTTGTCCCAAGGAGTGGACTTTGTCCTGTCATATGCGGTACTGATCACTTGCGGCATCGACCCATATGTGGCCGAGACTTCCCATGCGGCACTGAGCCCATGCAGCATCGACCTATATGTGACCGACTTCCTATGCGACACTTGTCCTATGCGGCACTGAATTTATGTGTCCCTGATCCTCATACGGCCTATGTGCATGTTTTATTAATTTTTTTGGTTTTAATGCTTTATGGAACTTTTGTGTTCCCACGTGTGATTTTAATGATTGCTAATGTATGTGAGCTACATGACCATGTGTTAGACCTGACTATGTGCTAGAACCCATGTGTTTTACCAATGATTAGTAACTTGACTCGACTATTGGTATCCGTGCTGATACACTTACTACGTGTTATGTGTTCCTACGTGCTAAGTGTTTCTACGTGATTATGTTACATGTTTCACACCGAGGTCTGCCTACGTGCTAAGCGACATGTGATGTAATAAAAATTTTCCAGCATAGACATAGTAGTTGATCAATAACCAAGCGTGGCTAGGATTTGTTGACTGTTGCATCACATTGGGGTGAATCCAAATTGAACTGCAAAGTGGCAAGGTGGATTCGTATCTAGCGTGTCTGTACTATGGTACAACATATAAGGGAGTAACATGTGACCACGCCATGTGATTCCAACTAACCGTAGGGTTAACTAGGCAATTAAAATATATAGAGTATTAGGAGGGACGGAATTCCAAGGTCGTGCTTAACTAGCCACACTCAATCATTATATGGGGAGTGAAGCCTGGCCCCTATGGATATTATTTAAATCCTCATTAGTGGATGGCAATATCCGACTATTATATTATACTTTGTATTATATGCTATCTTAGCACGGTGACCTTACGAGGGATCGGTGCATACTATTATGTGCTATACGACGATTCATGGCTTGGCTAGCCCCTGCTAGAATATGGTTCGATCTGAGAATTCATATTATATGCATAATACCTCTAGGATAACCCAGACTCCACCTAGTAAGTGGTACAAGTGATTGGCCGATTATGTAACTGAGCTTGTTTGTGTATTATATCTGCTGTCAAATAGTCTAGGGACATGGACTATCATGGTGCGATGGTCTAACCATTGTCCTTGTTTGGTTGTAAGGTTAGATTATTGTGTCGCGATAGGCTATGAACCGAAACTATGAGACAGAACTATATATATATATATATATATATATATATATATATATATATATATATATAACCTGGTTTTATTTCTTTATTCGTGCTTCCTTTGTGGTACTTGCTATTTAGGGTCTAACCCCACTGGTTTTGCATGGCCAGGTTTAAAGCCAGCACCCGAGGATCAAGCGTACTTTCCTCTGAATCATGGCGCGCACCAGACGGATGACCATTGAGGGAAATAAGTGGGTTTCTTCTTCCTTGCTCGTTATTGCACATTTTACTCATTTTTGGCGTTTAGCCACCGGCACTTGTTAGCCTTAAATCTGGACATTTAGTTTTCTCACATGATTGTAATTAATCAGACTGCAGCTGATCATAGTCATGTACTTTTGCTACTCTGCCAGATTTTTTATTTTTGCACAGCTGGTTTCCAGAATGTTGTGGTAGGGCCTTTGGGACGCCTTACTTCATTGTCATATATGTTCTATGTTTACTTTTCTTACTTCACTGATTGAGACAATAGATGTGTTATGTGACCCTAAGTGACTTGCTTGTAGTATGCACCCCCTTGTCTAGTTACAGTCATGACCGCCGTACGACGTTTTATACCTTGTAAGGGGGAGCTGGACATGTCCGTCTCCGTATTCCGGTACTGGGGCGTGACATAACCAAAAAAAAATCTTTGTTCTTCCTTACAAAACGCAGTTGCAATCAAACAGAATGAACAAAAAAGAAAAAGGAGAAGAAGACATAATAAAATTATTCTTGCTGGGGCGGTGAAGACCACCGTTGCTCAAAGCAAGATTTGTCCTCTATTGACGATCTGCTCCCAGGAGCCAGCAAGTTCACAAGAGAACTTATGGAACGCTCGTAGTCACCTTTTTGTGTGACTCGAACAGACTCCTTTGGACTCATTTTTTCCAATTTTTGGTGTGTCTCAAAAGGAGGCTAGAGGGCTCTTTATATAAGGAAGGATGTAAGCCCATCATCCTCTTCTTTCCGATGTGGGACTAAAAATTCAATATAAAAAATTGATATCCCACAATCGTAGCCCAGTACATAGCCTGCTCAGCGTCCGTTCAGCACCTGCTCATTGCCCGCTCAGCACCAACAAAGTGCTACTTTGCGTCATTGAGCCCGAGTCCGAGTCCTAGTCGCTAAGCCCTTTGGGGGCTTAGCTCTTATGGAATATTATCCAAGAGCATAACAAAAAGCTTAAAATCTTTCATTAAGGAGTTAATCATTTTTTCTCCTAATAAAATACCCCCACATGGCACCCATATGCCCCACCACACCCCAAGTGCACACATCAATACATACGAAGTATTATATTGAGATACCCACTTGGTGGTGTAGCCAATGTGGGACTATCTTTACTAGTCAAAAGACAAAAACACCAACAATGATTTTAGAGACGTGGATATTGGTATATTATTACTGCCATGACTATTATTTAGAAAAATAAAATAAAAAAAGATGACGAAAAAGGGGTTGTGTTGTAGGTTTTCTTTTCCTTCTTCCTAGAAATATTGCTATTGATCATGTGTATTTTGGTTACTCTAATCGTATTTTAAAAGTTTCAAAAACTAATATGAGAATAATAAAAATAAAAAATAAAAATATTAGATGTTTCCATCACAAAAAAAGTGTACTAACTTTTGATTGCAAATTCAACAAAGAGAAGTACAAAGGAGATTATGCCCACACACATGTATTTCTAGTCCTCGTAGGTCACTGGGCTTCTTGAAAACAAATACCAGAAGATGCAGCTTCTTGGCGAATAACAGATCTTTTATTTGCTACGACAATAGTGATAATTAGAACTGTTTAGGTTCATCATGTGCACTGACTTCACATCCATCTCCTCTACTCAGTTTGACTGTCAACTCCTGACATAAGGCAACCAGTGCTCTGAGATACCACTCTGATGGAAACGCAACACATAAACCATTTGCGCAAACCGATATGATCTTGTGATGACCGGAGAAAAACACAAACCAATCACCCAAAATCATAATAAAAGCACAACCAAACACATCAAATTTTACGTGAAAAATCTTAATGGAAAAACTACAGGACATTCGGAGTCCAACCCGAAAAAGTCTTCACTAATGAAATAAAGAAAAGTACATCAACCCCTTTACAAAATCCTCCACCGATCCACATGGATCACCATAATACTTTAACTTGATTTACAATTAGTGCAAAGAGATTACCAAAGATAAGATGAGAAGAAGAACCGTTGTTGAAGTCCTCGAAGCGATCTCTCTTCCAATCAAACCCTTGAAACTCCGAATCTTCCTTCCTCTCCTTAGAAAATTGCAACATTGAGAAAACTCTCACCTTTGATAGTAGTCTATGGAGATTAGGGTTAGGAAACACCTATTTAAAGTACCTCAATCCCGAAAATATATAGACCGTTGATCACAATCCAACGGTGTTAATAAAATACCAAATTTTGACCTTTAGTCCTAACACCGGTATACCGAAAAATGTATATTTTGAGTCAGAATCATTCTAGAATAAAATCATATCACACTGGTATACATGTGGTACACCGGCAAAGGTATACCGACGGTATATCACTCAAATCGAGTCTAATTTCTCGCCTTCGATTTTCTAAGTTTCTCCGTCACACGGATGATGTTCGTCGCACTCCGAGATATTCTTTACATAGAATAAAAACCTCACCCAACACCAATAATTTCAATTCTAAATCCTTATCTGTAAGCAGACTGTCATGTCCAGCATATTGGAGCTATCCCACAAAGTACCATTAGTCTCACAACTACTTTGACTACTTTCGAAACAGGCGCATATTCTAGCCTTGAAAGGATCCTTATGTGACAGTCTGGAGTAACCCCCGAATCAAATAAGCAGGCTACATGAACGCTCAAATCCAATCGACTATGCTGAACTCCGGGCTATTTGGTTGGGTGGATTTGCTTGAAAATCTGAATTTGGGGTGGGATTTATCAATTACACTGTTTGGTTGCTGAAGAAGCCGCATTGGATTTTGCTTCGTGAACCGCACTGCATCTTCTGTGTTTTTCTCCGGTGATTTGGTTGCTGAAGAAGCCGCATTGTTTGGTTGCTGAAGAAGCCGCATTACACTGGTATCCGTGCTGAAGAAGTCTCTTATATGAATTTGATGGTTTTTTTTTAGTAATATAAGTGAGTAGCAAAAAATTGCACGGAATTGAAAGATGACATCCCCACTTTTCACCGATTTAACTCTGATAATCCAATCACATTCAGAATTTTCACTTTGAGCCCTTGGAGTTTCATCATTGGCAGAGATGACAGCATATATATAGCAAGTGAAATGAGCAATTACTAATTTGTAAATAGAGAGTACATCATAATGCGGACAAACTTACAATAGTGAAGGATTGAAGAAAGACACAACTATAAGCTCACTGGCTTCAAGAATCATAAAGATAAACAATAACAGCATGACACAATGGAGGAAGACAGGATATTCAGAAAAGGATGAAATTGCAGCAGATGTATATGTAGAACTGCCAATGAGTTCCCTATTGGAGTATACTCAGATCAAGGGGATCCTTTGAACTTCTTCGCAATGTTGGCAAAGTACTCTCCTTGATGGTTTGCTTGCTTCAGTTCAAGCTCGGATGGGGTTCTAGAGCCATCACCAGCAAAAGTTCCAGCACCATAGGGGCTGCCTCCTTTCACCTCATTCATCGCAAACATGCCAGCCCCAAAGGTATAGCCGATTGGTACGAAGATCATTCCATGGTGGACCAACTGAGTTATCGCTGTCAACCTGAGTGATAAGGAAATTAGCTCTCTTCTCGAACAATATAGAATCTAATAGGATATGAAATGATTAGTACCCTATAGATGTAATTCTATATTATCCTTTGCGATTTGAACTGACCTAAAATGCCTTGTTGCAATGGACAAAAAGAGAGGTTGATTTCAGATGAAAGGTTAAGGGAAGAATTTAAGGTAGTGAAAATAACCAAAAGTAAATGGTATAACATTTATTCTAGGCATGAAAAAGAATGATAGGGAACATCAGTAGAACTTCGGTCTAAACCAGATTCATTTGAAGCTAAGTTGATAAAAACCTTGGATGATGAGTTCCAAAGCAGAATGATCAATGAGGAAAGCATATGCAGATTTGACACGTACTTCGATCTCCTAAATATCATGTGAATTATAGATATAACGGAGTAATGGAATGACTGCTCCTTTACATATTAATAATCTAGACCTGGGATCCATAGGTTGAGATATAAGATTTGGATAAGGACTGTGAGATGTTTACCCATGTTAATATTATGTGATGGAAAACCATAACAACATACATCGGAAAACTACGGATACAAGTAACTGGAGAATGTAACTTCCATTTTCTAGAACTATTGAAATTGAGATATTCTTATTATCATGAAGGAAAGTAAAAGACTTCTCCAATAAAATATGCAGCATTTGAGACTACTTCAACACATTGTAAAATTAAAAGCAATGCGGAGGGATCAGGAACCAAAGAAAGCTTACGGAGTAGTTTCTTGTCCACCGCCTTGGGATCCGGTGCTATAGAATATTCCAGCAGGCTTGCCCGCCAGCGACTGTGTTCTCCAGAGTCCCCCAGTTGCATCGAGGAAAGCTTTGAACTGTGCTGCCATCATACCAAACCTAGTAGGGAATCCAAAGATAATCCCATCTGCGTCAGCAAGTTCACTTGGCGTGATAATTGGTACATCACTCTTAGGGGGTGCACTCATTTTTGCAAGCACCTCTTCATGGAGAATTTCAGGTACCTAGTTCAGTCAATAGGTAGAGGGGCCATGTTAGGAAGATTTGCTCGAACAAATACTTTAAATGTGATTTTTCAAATAACATAATAGTCACTAGTTACTAAGTTTCCTGCTCACAGATATGATTCCAGCCCATCACCTGGTTCAGTGATTGGTAATCACTTTGAACTAGGATATAAAAAGGGCATTCCAGACCCTCTTACGTCAGCCATACATGTTCTTCATGATCCTCAAATTTAGTTCCAGGTTTCTCCAAAACAAAAGTAAACTGATGCCACAGAGAAATTTTAGAATCATTGCAAAACAAGCCAAAAGGATCAACTGTGCCTACCAGCTTATTTCAGATACACATTTGCTTGGTATGATTTGCAATTTCAGATATTAAGCAAAACAAGTGAAGAAGAATCGAACTGCAATCCTAAAAGTTATTTGAAAGTTGCCTTTTTCAATAACATAGGAGTCCCTGTCAAATAGATGCAGGTTCTTGTAATATTTTATTACCTAACCTTACTACCAAAGGTCATCAATAAAATGGAATCAGATGCCTCTCTCTAGTACAAAGAAAGCAACTTCATCATAGAATAGACATCAACCATCCAGGAAACCCCACCTACTCAATAGAAGAGAACAATTCCATACCTAACTTTTATATTCGAAGTACTAACTCTCGGAATAGTTTAACACCACATGATCTCAGCGAACCTACTGCACTCAATGGTTTGTTGAGCCGATAATACTTTACACAGTTCTTCGTTTGCAAAATTATATGTACTAGTCATGTATAGCTTGTAAACAAGAGGAGTCATTAGCTCCTTTGACTACAAGGTGACTCGTATTCAATTATCATGAAGCCAATGAGCACAAACCTGCCACAGTGTAGCTTCCACTCCTTCAACAGATGAAGCACCTTTCTTGATCTCTTCTGCTAGCTTCTCAACATGCCCATACATGGAGTAGTACCTGTACACAAATAAGAGTTGTTTGTCATTGTGTAGCTGAAAATGACTTTGGAACACAACAGATAAGTATTCTATAAAAAAAACAATGCATCCTTCTTCAAATCAATTTATGATAGTGAAAATGGTATGGTATCTATCATATGAAGCTGCAAACAATTTGCCCTTGCATTGCAACACCTTGATCTTTAATAACATTCAAGGTCAATTCTTCTAGGGCATGCAAGAAATTTATTGAGTTCAACCACATACTACATAGCGTCGGATGGTCAGTCTTCAATGCGTCAAGCAACAATATAAGAAATTAAACCAGTAAATTGGTCTATGATATGATGGAAAGACAATGCAACAGCTATAATTTTAATCAGTCTTTTATACTAATCTAAGAGGTTAATGCATGTTAATAAAGTAGTACTTTTAATTACAGCTGAATCTAAAAAAGTAATGAATCTTTGTGCTAAACTTACTACTTGATTGGGACATATTACCTACAAGCTTAGTAAGAACCTGAAGAAAGGCAAATAATACAGTATCGGTAAACTCTAGGTTTGTTTTACACCTCAAGTTGATAATGAGAGATAATGTCAGGATTAACACTAGAAAAGTAACTAAACAAAGGCATTACTGAAAGGGACATAAAGCATAGATACTGCCAATTAGTCAAAACACCATCTAGAAGCCCCATGATCATAATTACCAAAACCTAACCTGCTGATGAGTCTGTGCGTCTCAAACCATCAAACACAAGACCAAACACCAAGGTAATACTCACATCTAGAAGTCCCATGAATTATAACTGCAAACCTAACATGTTGATAGGGACTATGGGTCTCAAACCATCAAAGGAAACCCAAAAACCATAGAGTTGGAATTGTCCAACTCTTGCTTTCTAAAACTTTTTGGGCTAGTAAAACATAGAACCAAGCTGATGACTTTTACAGCTACAGTGAAGGATCATTGTCTTTTGCAATATGTAATCTTGCTTACTTCCCTGTGGTATCTGCCAAATTTACACATGTATATGGATCCTCCAGTAAATTTTCAAATGAGTATTTTCAGTAAGCTAAATGAATTTTGCAGCATAACCCACTGAAACACTAACATATGTAAATAGGAAACAGCGACAAGAAATGGAATATTAAAACCTTAGTTATTAAAGTGTATATGTTCCCTAGTAGAGAAAGTGTGGTACGCCCTAACACTAGATAATTATCAATTTAACCAAAAGTTGGAAGGAGTTTTCTAAAAAGCGGAAAAGTTGGCCGCCTAGGCGGCACCTAGGCGCTAAGCGCCCATGGGCCGCCTAGGTTTCCTTTGGAATCGGCAAACTGCGTGTCCATCTTAAAATACGGTGAAAATCGGCCGCCTAGGCGATTTTTCAATTTTTTTTTCTTTTGGATCCAAAACACGATCGAAAACCCGACCCAAAATTAATTTGTATGGGACTCTCTCTCTCTCCCAAATCGAGCAAGACCAAAAAAACCCACTTACATGTGAGCAGCAGCCAGCAGCCAAAGGAAGAAGAGGAGCCCGAGTCTCTCTCCCGACCTCCGCCACCAGCCACCCGCAAGTCTCTCCAACCAAAGCCGACTCAGCAACGGCAACAGGTAAACCTTTTTTTTTCTTTTACTTTGAGATAGATGGTTTTTTTTTCTTTTTTGCCAAGCTTCAAATGCATAATGCATCATAGAAGAAGAAAATATTTTGACAGAAATCTAAGTGCCAAACTTCTTTTTTTCTTGAGAAATTTTAGTCTTTTCAATTTCCCACAGCTGCCAATATGTTTTTTTTTGTTGCTTAGCTTGAGACACTTAGAAAACAGAGCTTCAAATTACTTGAAATAATAAAAAGCAGAATTTGTTGTGGTTAGGTGCATTGGAATGAGTTGTATGAATAATTATTGGAATGAGCTGTATGAATAATTATTGGAATGAGCCGTATGTTGTGTTAGCTTCCAATCTTGAACAAGTTTACATTTTGGTTAGAGGAAAGTTTTAAATGTTGACATATTTCTGTATTTAATGGGCAAAACATTAAGAATGAATTTGAATTCAAGCTTCATTTTCTTTCCCTGTTTTAGCAATCTAATCATTCCTAGGCAGCATATTTGTCATTCCATTCCTAGGAATAGATTTTCATGGAGAATTTAAATGTTTGATTACATGAATAATTACTGGAATGAGATGTATCTTGTGTTAGCTTCCATTCTTGGGCAATTTTACATTTTGGTTTGAGGAAAGTGTTAAATGTTGACATATTTATGTATTTAATGGGCAAAATATTAAGAATGAATTTGAATTCAAGCTTTATTTTCTTTCCTTGTTTTATCATTTCTTTTTATTTCTAGGCAGCATTTGTCTTTACCAGATGCTAAAAAGTCTAATTGTCATTGATGGGGTTTATGGAAAATTTTGTGTAGCCTGACACTCGACATGTTTTTTTTAATTAATGGGATAGCCTAGAACTAGGCTGCAGTCTAGGCGGGCTAGGCGCTAGGTGTCGGGTGCCCGCCCGATAGCGTCTAGTGAATTTTACAACCTTGGTTGGAAGTAATAAAGAGAAAGCAGTTATCTAGTTATTTATTATATAGTCACCAAACTATCATGGTAAATGCCAAAACACTCTGGAAAACAATGGTGTGAAATTTGATCCTGTGATCACTTTGCACAGACAGGATGCAGATAAGCATTACCGATACAGCATACTCTAAGGCTGATAGGGAAGCACAGGCACTCCATAAGGAAGCACAGGCACTCCAAAATTCAGGCTCGTTAATGTGTCGCATCGTGTTGGACATGCATTGTAACATAGAGTTGGGAAAATATTTGCTGTGTTAGTGTTGTTTTCATGTCAGTGTTGTGTCATGCCATATTTGTGTCCGTGCAACATAGTAAATTATTAATAAAACCACAAGCTTCATATTAGATTCATACCCAACAGATGTCAAACTAGTACACTAATGCATAAGAGCTAAATAAATTTGAGACTTTTTCATACCACCACAACAACAAGAATAACAAAACCTTCTTTCCAAATATTGTGGTTCCAACTTCCAACTAAATCGGGGAACACCTAAAAATAAAAATTGAGAAAAATAATGTCGGTTTTTTTTGTCAAATTACCTAAATAAATTGAAGGGTTATTTACACTAACTACCCCTATGTTATTGGTTTATAACACAGGGTATCACTGCTTTTAAACAAATTACACTGACCATCCCTACTTTTTGGGTTTATTACACGGGATGCCCTTACTTTAAGATAAAAATAAAAAGTTATAACACTAACTACCCCTATTTAAAAAAAAAAAAAATCTAAAGGGAGGAGTGGTCAGTGTAATTTGTTTAAAAGCAGGGTTTCCAGTGTTATAAACCAAAAACATAGGGTAGTTAGTGTAAGTAACCCTAAATTGACCAATAATGAGCTAAATCTTGTATCAAATTCATTAAAACCCTAAATAATAACTTCACTCTTCCTCTTTTTCCTATTCTTAGTTTTCTAATTAGATCTAACCCATAATCACCAATAATTTCCAAATCCGACGGACCTCCTAAACAGACCATACTAAAATGTGGAACAACGATCAAATTAGTCATCGACCTAATTGAATAAAGTTCCAAAATTTGACTAATTTGGATCAAGAATGAGCTATGATCTTGTATATAAATCGCCAATACTTGTATCAAAATTCGCCAAAATCCTAAAGTCTCCCAATTTCATCCTAAAAATGTCAAATGTCAACCTAAAATCACGAAAAAGTTTCCAAATTTGACAACAAAAGTTGCAATTTGGATCAAGAAGTGAGTCGCGCAATAGAGAACCGTGGATAGAGGAGACTTACACTATGTAGACCTTGGTCTTGGTCGCCATTAATGTAGATTTTTGAGTCCTTGAAAAATTCAAAGAGGGGTTTTTGTTGAGTTTTTGTGAATGGAATAAATTTTAGAGATTTGTTGGGGGTATTTATAGGTGCGAGTCTTTGTTTGCGTTCGTTTCGAGCCGCCCATTTGTTGGTTCGGTTCGCTTGCGTGGACCGGCCGGCCGGCCGGCTTTCTTGTTTGATGGCTGTACCATTATCAGCCTCACATGCGTGATGCGTAGAGGGGGGATCGGGCTCTGTGGTCAGCACGTGTGGGTGACCTCACCTTCAATTAATTTATACTTTTTGTTTTTCTTTGGAAAGAAAATTTTCCTTTTCTTTACACTATTCGTACAGCTAGTCTAATAAATTATTTCATAACCATTTTAAAACTTTTTTTTTCCTCTCTATTATTTTCCGTCAACAATCTTCTCCTATTCCATAAGTGCAAATATATATTTGGACATTAGCATTCATATCATTCAATCAATACTGAATTCTCATTCAAATGAATACATTTTCAATTACGTATCCAATTCACACTGTCCATATTCATCTCATCTCCACACAAATGCAAACAACTTTATTTTAGCAGCATCTTTGAGGATTTCAATTTTCTTGCTACTAGTGACGATGCCAAATTTAGTGTCGTAGTAATTTCTGTCTATGATCCAGAGAATAAAAAAATGGAGAGCCATTCTTGACTAAGATAAAAAAATGGAGAGCCATTGTTGACTAAAATTAAAAATTAAAAATGGAGAGCCATTGTTGAATAAGATTTAAAATAACCTTAAAATGAAGAGTCATTACTGGCTAATGATCCAAAGGATCTTAAAATGGAGAGCCATTGTTGGCCAGTGGACCACCACTCATGGAGTTCGGCAAAACAGATCTTAAGAGGCGAAAAAAAAGATTTCATTTTAAGAAGGAAAGAAAAAAAAAATTAGATCATAAATAAAATGACTAAAATATTCTTAAAAAAAATCTAAAAAGAATAAATTTATATATATATATATATATATATATATATATATATATATATAGAGAGAGAGAGAGAGAGAGAGAAAAAGTAGTATTGTATTCACGATTGATCATCCATATGTAACCTTCGAACAAAGTTCTCACTTAGGAAATACCAAATTTAGATCATATTTTTTTTAGACCATACTTACTAGTAGGATTCGAGAATCACTCCATTAGTAGAAGCGCGTCAGAGCTAAAACGTATTGTAGTCGAAAAACGACTAGAATATTCTAAAAAAATTCTAAGAAAAATAAATGAGAGTTAAAGAGAGTAATTTCTATTGTATTCACGATTGTTCATTCATGTGTAACCCTCAAATGAGTTCTCTCTATAGACATATACAAACCCAACGGACTGTTATAAAACCGTAAGTTTTAAAGAAATATTAATACATTTATTGATTGTGCCCAATTACTAGCAATTTATCGTTTAAAACAGGATACACAGTAGGAGTGGTTTCAAGTATTACATTTTTTTTTAGTCAAAATTTGTAGCACTTGAGGGCTACAATAAACTCTTGTCCACACTTAAAAAATGCTATCAAGTCAAAAGACTCTCCAAATTTCAAGCGTGTCTTAGCAAATGAACAATAGTCCAACTGGACCTGCCAGCAACGAAAAATAAAGAGAAAAAGAAGAAAGTTAATTTGGATTATAGATTTGGTATGTTATTTGGAGTGTGTCATTGTGTGTCATTATCAAGGGGACACTTCAAAAGTAATAATTTACACAATTTTAAAAGATTTTGAAGTATTTTTTAAGTATGAAAAAGAGTCCACAATTGAAAAATGCTAGCAAACCAAAAGAGACTCCAAATTTGAAGTCTGTCCTAGCAAGTGAACAATAACCTTACTGGACCCACCAGCATGGAAAAATAAAAAGAAAAAATATGAAGAAAAAAGAGGAGGTTAATTTAGAGTATGGATTTGGTGTGTCATTTAGAATGTGTCATTGTATGTCAATATCAAAGAGACACTCCAAAAATAGTAATCCACAAAATTTTTAAAACAAAAATTAAATTTGGTATGGAGTGTCTCCATCGTGAAAGCGCTAATGAAACACATATAACAAGATTTTTTTTTTCTTCTTCTTATATAGAGTGTGGCAGAGCTAGATGTCGATAACATGTTGTAATCGAAAAACGACTAGAATATTCTAAAAAAAAAAAATTAAAAATCATGTGTAACCTTTGTATAAGTTATGTCTTAAGAAGAATAGAACAAATTTAGATCATATTTTTTTAGATCATACTTACTCATAGGATTCGAGAACGATCACTCCATTAGTAGAGCATGGTAGAACTAGAGCGTATTGTAGTCGAAAAAACGACTAGAATAAATATTCTAAGAAGAATAAATGAGAGAGAAAGAGAGTAATTTCTATTGTATTCGTGATTGATCATTCGTGTGTAACCCACAAACGAGTTAAAATATATACAAATCCAACGGACTGTAACAAAATCATAAGGTTTAAAGAAATATTAATAAATTTATTGATTGTGCTTAATCAATAATCGTTTGTCATTTATAACAGCATCCACAGTAGAAGTGGTTTCAAGTACTACATTTTTTTAGTCAAAATTTGTAGCACTTAGAGGATTACAGTGGACTATTGTCCACACTTAAAAAATGCTAACAAATCAAACAACTTTTCAAATTTTAAACGTATCCTAGTAAGTGAACAATAATCTAACTAGACCGACCCGCAAGGAAAAATAGAAAGAGAAAAAAAAGAGAAAAAAGAGTAAGTTAACTTTGAATATGCATTTGATGTATCATTTAGAATGTGTCATTGTAGGTCAATATCAAAGGAACATTTAAGAAATAATAATTTACAGACAAAAAATTTAAAAATTTAAATATGGTATGAAGTATACCCAACATAAATGCGCTAATGCAAAACATATAACCAAATTTTTTTTTTCTTCTTCTCAAAAAGACTTTAAATATTGTACATAAATTGGTTTTCTTCTTCTTCTAATTTTTTTTCCCCTCCATCTAGATGGTTAACTTTTTTTTTTGTTTGTTTTTTTTTGTTTTGTCCCCCCCCCCCCCCCCCCACCCCCTAGGGATATGGTAGTTGTATAGTTTAATTAAAACTGAATCTCTTGTACTCTCATATACCTTTTTTTTTTTAGCACGCCACGGACTCAGTTTGATAGGAGTCCCCACCCCCATCTATGCCGGTCGTCATTGGGGAATCAGACTTGTCATGTGCGTCGCACACTAGCATTTTTATCATCGCCCGTAACGCACACCTCGTGCACTCCGCACGCTCCAGAGCTCCACGAGACGGCCATGACGTCTTTCGACGTCCGCAACTCAATGCTTCGTTTTGCCCACGGTGCCAACGTGACACCCCCGACGTCTGAACGATGTCTACGACGGCCGATGTCGCCCAGCCACCCGTTTTCGTACGACGTCCGTACGACATCTTCACGACATCTTTACGACGTCGAACGAACGACGAGCCGTGTGATCGGCTGTCGTTTATACCCGTGGTAGAATGCTGTGGCACCCCATCCGGACGACTCACTTGTACTCTCATATTACGTAACGTAAAATTAGAAAATTTCAGAACCAAAAGTCGGACATCAGACTAGTCCATTTTTCGAAAACGGAATATTGACCGTGAGCAAAGTCCACACTTCGTGGCAGCTAATTACAAAGATCCACATGCCTAAATACAAGTTTAGTGGGCCCCACCAACAGTTGAATTCCGATTCCGACTTTGAAGCCAAAAGATGGCCGTACTCTAATTTACGGACCTGCCACTCGGGCCCACGTCAGGCCAGCAAAGCGTGACGATAAGGTTAGCTTAACCCCTCTAAATTTACCAATATTAATGCATATTATATAATGTAATTATTTTAGTTTATTTTTCTGAGAACCTCCTAATGTTGTTTGCTGAAAATTAATGAGATCGTATTGTGTTCAAAAATAGTATTTTTCTTCTTTTTAATTTTCTCTATGATATATGGATTGTAATAAATTTTAAATTGTATTATTTGGTACAACATTAGCTTATTTATAAAAAATATATATATAATATTACTTATTGTAGCCAACAAGATAGGCTGGAGATGCAAACCATTCCATTCGTAGATTTCGCATCATTTTCGGTCAGATAAAGCAAAAAAATAAATAATAAATAAATAAATTGGAAAGTCTCACAATTTAATTTGAAATTCGATTGGATGATATTCACGAATTCGAAATCTAAAAAAAATCGAGGTGTAAAGAAAGTAAAATTTTCAAATGCCAAACGAAAATGGTGCAATTGATTGTATACCAAGTTTTTTTTTTTATTATGGAAACCATAAAATCTAATAAAGATAATAGACCTTATTTTCATTTTTTGTTATGATAACAAATGTTCCATTTCAAATAGGAGCAAATTTTTTGGAATAAAATAATTTATTTTATTTTTAGCATATTTTTGTCATGAATTTAAACTGAGGTTGATTTTATTTGCAATGTCTGTGTTTCGGTCTATGATTAAAATATTATTGATTGATTTTTATTTTCAATTTTTGGGTTTCGATCTATGACTAAAATGTTGTTGATTGATTTTATTTTTAACGTTTGTATTTCGGTCTATGATTAAAATATTTTTGATTGATTTTATTTCCATTTTTTATGTTTTGTTCTATGATTAAAATGTTTTATTTCCAAATGTTTCGGTCTATGTTTAAAATATCGTTGATTGATTTTATTTCCAATTTTTTGCTATTTTTTTTTTCACATGCAAGTACATACTATGTTAAAAATTAATAATGCTTTAATATTACACAATGACAAATTTGTTGAACTGATGATAGTTAAGAATCATGTGAACTAATAAGTTTCTTAAAGTTGTATTTCAATTAATTTTTTTTAAAACAATTGATTAAATTTTAATTAGAATAGATTAAATTAAGATTTAAATTGGATTAAACTTTTATTGGATTAACTTAACTTTTAAATTGGATTGATTTTTTTATTAGACTTGATTAAGGTAGATTACATAAAGTTTTATCAAAACTTGCATTGGATATATTATTTTAGTAATTTTTTTTTAAGTTGCATTCAGATTTATAATATTTTAATTAATAATAGATTAAATTTTAATTATATTAGCAACTTTTAAATGGGATTAAGTTTTTAGTAGATTAGATTAAAATCAACATAAAGTTTTATCAAACTTGCATTGGATTATGTTTACATAAAATTTTAAATTATAGATTTTAAACATAGCAAAAATATTCATTAATATTATATTTTACAAGTAGATTAAATTTTAGATAATAGCTTGAATTTTAACTTAGGTTAGATTAACTTAAATTTCAAACTAGATTAAAGTTAAAACTTAAATTTTAAATTGACTTTTAAATTTGAAATGATATATTAAATTTGAAATAGTAGATCAAAATTTAAATTATATTAATTTTGAATTAGAAGATAAAGTTAAACTAGATAAATTTTATCTATACTATTATATAATCCAAATACCAATGATATTTTGATTACATAATTTCATAGATTATATTGATAAAAAGGTCAATGATCTCCCATTTGACTAATTTAAAATTTGAAATCATTTGTAACCTCCGCCTATTTTAGGTGCACTCATATTCACATTATTCTACAAAATCTCTTTAGATAAATACTTCCTCCTTTTCTCTTCAACTTTCTATTCTGCAGTATCGGTTATTTCTTGCAGGACAATGCAAATCGTCAATGCCGGTGACTATCGACCATTTTCTTTCTTGTAGGACAATACAAGTTGCCAATGTCGGTGATTATTGGCCCTTTTATGGGTTATTAGTCAAGTTCTGCTGATGAAGATGCTGCTCGAAGATACTGACAAATAATATTTATTATTATAATTTTGTCGGCTGGTTGATTTTCTATTGAAAATTATTGAAATTTAATATTTCAGTTTAACAAGTTTGTTTGGATATTTTCTTTATTAAATAAGATGTGAGAAACATTTCTATAATTGAAAATATTATATAGAAAAATAATAAAAATTTAAATTAGTTTTGTTGTATATTATCTTTGCTACATAAAATGGATCAACATTTGTAAAATGCGTTGCACAAGTAACGTGTGTGCTTTGGCACTAGTTGTACATAACTTGGTTTTCTTTCTTCTATTTTTTCCCCCTCCATCTAGATGGTTAACTTGATTTTTTTCTCTCCTCCGTTTAGGTAAGTTGAGCACGTCTGTTAGCATCATTAGTAGTTGAGACTCTCCAATACAATTTGAGTTCCAAAATTTAAAAAAAGAGCTAAATGTAGAATGGGTTGAGTTTGTATGAGAATAGTAGAAAATAATAAAGTGATCTCCGGTCCCAAAGATCGTGTGGTCAAAAATTGATGTAAAAAAAATATAATGTAAAATCTAGAATCTAGAAATTTGAGCTCCAAATTGGGATTTACTATTCTACAAAATGGGTTCCTACAATCTAGAATCTAGAAATTGGAAGGCCCAACTTATAGCTACCATGGGTGGGATGGGACAAAAAAATCTAGAAATTGAAACTAGGGATGAGACTTACTATGTTAGATTTAACTCGTTGATTCATGAGATGAAGAACATAAATTCATTGCGAAAACGTACCTAAATCCATGGCTTGGCTTGATGGATCTTGTAGCGAACGTCTCTTTATGGGGTTCGATCTTCCAACTTGATACGACCCTTAATGACAAAGATCAAACATTTGTCCCTCTCTCTGTTGATGGGAATTCAGAAGAGAAAAGAGAAAACCATCTATATTATGGCCGTATAAGTCGGAGACCATAACCCCTATGAATATATGTATATATATATATATATTCTATGTTTTACATAATTCTAATTTGGTCCCTCATCAAATTAGAATTATCTTTTGATATCTATACATTATTTCCATGACAATTATACCCATAGCCTTTTTTCAAATATACCACTTTAATTTGGCTTAATTATTTAGATAGCACAACACAATTAAATTTACATGTATGACCCCTAATTATTGAATAATTTTAACAATCTTCCACTGTGACACATATCATGTAACCTTACAATTATGTTAACTTTATGAGCTCAAAAATTGCTATCTTAACCTTATGGTATATCTGGACAATCTCATCCATTAACCATATCAATATAGGGTCAAAGCGGCCTTCGTCACATTAACGCAACAAAATTATCAATGGTCACATATACCAAAATAGCTAAATGACATAGATCAATCATGGATGCGTAGCACGAAAATTACACACCATGTGATCAACACATGTCTATTTCCAACTGGTACTCATTTACTTTAGTGAGATCAATACTTTATGTCACGTCCTAGAACCAGAATACTGGAAAGAGGAGGTAGACAAAGCCAACTACGTACACCAGAGTACTCAATACCACAAGATATGGTCACGGCTGTCTAGACATATGAGGGTTTTACTCTATAATCTAAGAGTCATTCCTGGGTCAAGAGTCCTAGGTGTCTCAATCTCAAGCAAGCAATAAGTTACAAGATGTATGATCACCAAACATATAATAATAAGGCGATATACACAGATGATCATGAAACTAGTTACAAAATAAAGAACTAGCAAGAGTACAATATTATATAATGAGCACTAGCTATAGTCTAGAATATGCTTTACATGTAGGCCAGCATGCTAGAATATCAAGTTCTAAAATACGAGCTAAACATGTGCTCGGTGGCTAAATGCCTCAAAAGTATAAGTACAAGATCAAGTGGGTGATGAAAAGAAACCTCAATCATGTCCTCGGGTGCTTCTAGTATTCACCATCTTGAGGCAAAAAAAAATGGTAGATCCTGCGGTCCTGATCCAAAATCTGGCCATACAAAATCAGTGGAGTCAGACCCCAAAATAGCAAAGTACCACAAGGGAGCCAACTTAGAAACTAAAAATTAGCACGCAAACAAATAAGTAAGAAATAGCACAAGAAACCGTTAAATAAGTACAGTAGGTGAAATAACAGTTAAATAGTTCTGGAGTAATTAAACAAGGATATCTGAAATCAGTACTCAGGTTACAGTCTCAGGATCAGTTGTAAAACAAATTAGGATATGACTAGACTAAAAATCAAGCAATCACGACAAATTATGCCCTACGGCTTGTTATCATTAGCTAACTAGGATTATCACAGTCCTAATTACTAGCACATGCAGTTTTGAGATTATATATAGCCACATGCCTTGCATAATATTTGGGTTATCCAGGCGTAAGGATACATAGAGTAGATTATATTAGGTATAGTAATTTATAGGAATATGCAACACTCGACGGCGTGCTGAAAATGTGCCCCTCATGACGGAGTGTTCCAAATCCATCAGATGTCGCTGGAATACCGATATTAAATGTAGCCAAAAAATATCTCTAGATGCTTATAATACATTATTCTAGTTGTTATCCTGGGCACATTATTAAGAATTCTTGACCGTGGTGCTCAGGAATTTATCTTAGACATGATGCATGACAGAAAAAGACAGTAGCTTGACAAGTACATTTAGGACATGAACAAGCAAATCAACCACGGGATTTAGCTTTTCAGTTCAAGCATTACAGTTCAGGAATTTCTAGCATGTCAGGAGTGTGCTTCATCGAGCCACTATCAGAAATATCAGTACAGGTCAGGTTAACTCGATACAACAAGCTATTATTAGAAATATCAGGACAAGTCTGGTATCGGGAGTTCAAGATTAACATTGTCAATACAATCCATGTTCAATTATAGCATGTCAGGAGTGTGCTTTGTCGAGCCACTATCAAAAATATCAGTAAAGTTCGGGTGTTGGGAGTTCAGATTAACAATGTCGATATAATCCATGTTCAAGAAATTCCATGTTCTGGGAGGTTGTCACAATCATGTTATAAGCAGTTTAGAGAAAGATTGCATGCATAAGAATCAAGCATAATAGCCTAAATAAGAAATATATTAAAAAAAGTTAAACTACTACAACTATCAAAGGAGCATGAGATAAGCAGGCGCATGGAAATAGCCTCATGGAGGAGCTGGTTGCATGAGAGAGATGGTCGTATGAGAGATGCAAAGTTTACTTCTCGGTTAAAGTGCTAAGTAACGGACAATAATGCAAGGTCAGGAAATAGACTGATGTGACTGACCGTGTCAGAGAAGTGACTGATGTGACTAGTCGAGACAGGTAATCAAAGGGAAAAGACAAAATTATGGAAAGTTGTGCCAAAGGTCGGGGCAGTCATGTGCTCAATCAAGAAAGAGGCACATAAGATTCTGACGCATGGACAACTTAGTCGCATGCTCCTCTTAGCCGCATAAAATCTTTTAAACTTAGAAAACTTTCATTCGTTCAAGTTCCAAGTATTTGGTCAAGGGGCGCATGTGCAGATTCAGTCATGCATCCAACAAGATGGCCGCATAAAATCTTTGAGCGAGGAGTCCAGGTCGCATGCCAAGTAGGGCGCATGGAACTCCTTCGTCCCAGAATAGCAAGTTTTATTCATGGAAAAGCTCCAAGTCCAAAAAGTTGTATTCTCCATGAAATCCTTATTTCAAGCTCGAATCCAGTAAAGTAAATTTCAAAATTGCATGAAATTAAGTGCTCATTAACATGGAACTACTAATTTTCGAAAATAACAAGTTTTACTAGATCAAAACCAAGTGAACTCATAGAAGATCCAAACTAAAAATTTAGATCTACTCTAACCAAGGCATCAAAATAAAAAATACCAAGAAGTAAACATGAAGAGTAGTTAATAGAGAACAATATAAAGCAACAAAATGCAAGGAAGCTAAATAAGTACAATATAGCAAGTTCTTCCTCATTGGCAAGATGTACTTGCCTAAACCCACTACTAAACTACTACCCAAGGCAAGCTCATGGCTGGGGCTAGGGTTCAGCCAAGGATAAGAGAGGGAGAAAAAATAAAGAAAGAGAAGAAAATAAAGAAGAATGGGGAGGAGAGAGAAAATGAAGGCTATATATATATATATATCAAAGGGTGACTAGCACTATTCACAATTCTAAAAATTATATGGAAGCAGCTAGAAAATTCATAAATTACACAAAAAACAATATACAACTATAACACAATATACCAGATAAAATACAATAATACTATAATAGTGAGACAGGTCTCATAACTCTCGCCTCGTTAAAAAAATTTTGTCCTAAAAATTTCAACAAGGCACTAGGTCTATCATGGTATCTCTAAAAATCAGGCAGGTAATAAAAAGTAAGAATATCAATCACATGATACGAACTACCTAGAACAAGACAAGCATGCACAAGATAAGATCAATGTACGAGATATAAAAATAAATATACCTCATGAGTCAAACAAATACGGGTATCTAGCTTGAATATCATCATCGCTCTCCCAAGTCGACTCGCCCGGTTAGTAATGCCCCCAGCAACTCGGACTAAACGAATAGCCCGGTTCTTGAGAATCTTCTCTCTCCGATCCAAAATGGATACAGGTCTTTCCTCATATGAAATGTCGGTACCAACAACCAATTCTGAATGATCCAGGACATGACTCATATCCGGTATATACCGTCGTGACTTGGATACGTGGATAACATTATGTATCTCACTAAGCAACGATAGAAGAGCAAGCCGATAGGAAATATCTCCTACTCGCTTAAGAATATCGAATGAACCTATATACCGAGGACTAAGTTTTTTCTCACACTGAATCTGATAATTTATTGGGTAGGAAAAATTCGAAGGAATACATAGTCACCGACATAAAACTCAATAGGTCACTGATGCGAATCGGCCCAATGACGCTGGCGATCTTGAGCTACCTTGATATGCTTCTGGACTTGCTTGACTACTTCAATTGTCTGAGATATTATTTTGGGATCAAGCAATTGTCTCTCGCTAATATCATCCCAAGCTACAGGGAATCTGCACTTTAGGCCATATAGTGCCTCGAACGGTGCCATCTGGATACTTGCTTGGAAACTGTTGTTATATGAGAATTTGACCAAGTGCAAATAATTCTTCCACGAACCACCAAAGTTAAGGGTACATGAATGATGCATATCTTATAGATTCTGGATGGTACACTCTTACTGACCATTTATCTGCAGGTGGTAGGCCGTATTGAACTTTAGACGGATACCTAAGCTCCCCTGAAGACTTTGCCAAAAATAAGAAGTAAAACTGGAATCTCTATCCGAGACTATGCTAACTGGCACTCCATGTAGTCTGACAATCTATCTCATTTATATCTCTGCTAACTGTTCTGTGGACTGGCCAATTCTAAAAGGAATAAAGTGTACAACTTTCATGAGACAGTCCACTATTACCCAAATTACATCTCTGTCGGTTGGTGATCTAGGAAGACCTGACACAAAATCCATGGTGATATGCTCCAACTTTCATTCCGGAATTGGTAAAGGTTGAAGAAGTCCTGCGGGCCTCTGATGCTCAGCTTTAACTTGTTGACAGACTAAACATCGAGAGATAAACTGAGCTATTTCTCTCTTCATTCTATTCCACCAGAAATGCTAACAAATATCTCTGTACATCTTCGTTCCTCCTAGATGCACTGAATACTGCAAACTATGAGTTTCTCCATAATCTCGCGACGAAGGTCTCTACTTGGTACACAAATCCAATTTTTAAAACAGAGAGTTTCGTCACTATGAATTCTTAGTTATGGTCTATGTCCTGTCTCACATTCTGCTCTGAGACGCTGAAGCTTGACATTTGTTGGCTGTGCTATCTTGATTCTTTCCACTATACTAGACTGAACTTGCAGACCAGTCATCAATGATGTATTGCCAAGCAATACTACTTCTATGCACATCTTTTGAAGATCTTATAATATTTTTTGTTGCGTTATCAAGAAATAGGCTCATGCTCTCTTGCTCAAGGCATCTGCTACGATATTGGCCTTCCTAGGGTGATACTGAAGGTCAAGGTCATAGTTCGTCGTCAACTCTAGCCATCTTCTCTGTCTCATATTGAGATCCTTCTGAGTAAAGACATACTTCAAACTCTTGTGATCACTATAAATCTCTACTCGATCTCCATAGAGGTAATGTCTTCAAAGTTTAAGGACAAAGACAACTACTGCTAACTCCAAGTCATGCGTTGGATAATTTTTCTTATGGTCTCGAAGCTATTGAGACACATAAGTTATAATCTTGCCATGCTGTATAAGAACATATCCCAATCCTCTATCTGACGTATCACAATATACGATAAAACCACCTGTTCTATCTGGAGGAGTCAAAATATGTGTCGTAATTAACTTTTGCTTGAGCTTCTTAAAAGATATTTGACATTCATCTGTCCAATCAAAGCGTACATCCTTATATTCAATTATGTAAAGGGTATAGAAATTCTAGCAAAGTCTAAGATAAATATTCGATAATATCCTGCTAGTCCCAGGAAACTATGAACTTCTGCAACTGTTCGGGGAACTGGCCATTTCTCAACGACTTTTATCTTCTGGGGATCCACTTTAACTCCTCGTTAGCAATAATATGTCCAAGTATGAAATATAATCAAGCCAGAACTCGCACTTGCTGTACTTGGCATATAACTTATATTCTCTAAGGACTTGAAGAACTGTACAAAGATGCTTCTCGTGCTCTGCTTCACTTTGCTGTAAACCAAGATATTATTGTCACACCCCAAAACCATAATGCTGGAGAGCAGGGGAAAAAAAATCCATCTACGTATAACAGAGTACTTTATACCCCGGGATACCATCATGACTGTCTAGACATATGACGGTTTACTCTACAATTCAACGGGCATTCATGGGTTAAGATTCCTAGTTGTCTCAATCTCAAGCAAACAACAAGTTACAAGAAGTATAATCACCAAACATATAATATTAAGGCATCCCAAACTATACATACATAGATGATAATGAAGCTAGTTACCAAAATAAAGAACTAGCAAAGTGCAATATTACATGATCAGCTCTAGCTATAGTCTAGAATATGCTTTACATGTAGGCCCGTATGCTAGAATATCAAGTATCAAAACATGAGCTAAACACATGCTCGGTGGCTAAATGTCTCAAAAATATAAGTACAAGATCAGGTGGGTGATGAAGAAGAAATCCACTCAAGTCCTCGGTTATTCCTCGTATTCACCATCTGGAGGCAGGATGTACGGAAGATCCTATGGTGTTGCTCCAAAATCTATCCATACAAAACCAGTAGGGTCAGACCCCAAGACATCAAAGTACCACAAGAGAGCCAATTTAGGAACTAAAACCAGCATGCAAACATTCAATAGCATAAGAAAATATAAATAAGAGCAATATGTAAATAATTAGTTTAAGCAGTTCTAGAATCAGTAACAGGTACAATTAGAATTAGTAGCTGGATAATTCAAGACAAGAATAAAAAATATGCAATCATGGCCAACCATGACCTACATATTACTACCATTAACTAACTAGGGTTATCACAATCCTGGTTACTAACAAATGCAGTTGAGATTCCATACAGCCACATGCCCTGCAGACTATCCGAGTTTTTTAGACGTAAGAATACATAGCATAGATTAATTAAGTATACAATATTTTTTTGGTATATTGTAACACTCGATGGTGTGCTGAAAGTATGCCCCTCTCAACGGAGAGCTCCAAATCCATTAGGTATCGCTGGGATACCGGGATTACATGTAGCAATAAAATTTTTCTAGATGCTTTTAGATAATTATTCTAGTTATTAACTTATGCAAGTTATCAAGGATTCCTGACCGTGGTGCTCAGGAATCTGCCTTAGACATAATGCAAGACTAGACAATAGCCTGACAGGTACAATCAGGACATGGACAAGCAATAAACCATGGGAATTTATCTTATTCGTACAAGCATTTCGGTTCTGGAGATTCTAGCATGTTAGGAGTGAGCTACGTCGAGCCACTATTAGGTTTATCAGTACATGTCAGGTATCTGAAGTCAGGGATCAAGTTCATTCAGTACAAGTCAGGTGCTGGGAGTTCTCAGTTTAACAGTGACATTATATTCCATGTTTCGGGTATTGCATGTTCTGGTAGGTGTAGCATCTAGGTTATGAGCAATTTAGAAATAACATGCATCATGTGAATTTAACTAATTGGGCCAAGCATAAGGATTAAATAATCCATAAGAGAACATATAACAAAAGAAAATATTGCTACTATAAGTGCTAGAAGTGCAGGAGATGAGCTGGCCGCAGGCAAGAAATAGTCCGTATGCAAGAAGCTGACATCATACAGGAAGCTGTCCGCATGGATCAAATTGGCTTCATGAATTAAACTGGCCGCATGGATCATCGCAAGGTCCACTCCTCGGGACAAGGGTTAAGTGACGTAAATAAATACAAGGCCAAGAAGTGACTGAAGTGACTAGAGCGTATTAGAGAAGTAGCTGATGTAACTGGCCAATAAAGCGTGTTAGAGAAAAAAAGACAAATTCATGGAAAATCGTGCCAAGGTGGCGCTGAGTTATGTATTAGAAAAGAGGAATACATAGCTCAGGCCATATGGACAATTTTGGTCGCATACACAATTTTGGCCGCATGCTCCTCTGGGCCACATGGAATCAGGAACTTAGAGAAATTTTTTTCTTTCAAGTTGTATGCATTTAGTCAAGGTACACATGTGCAGATTCAGCCATGCGTCCAACAAGTTGGCCGCATGCTGAGTTTTGGAGCGAGAAGTCCAGACCATATGCAAAGTAGCCCGTATGGAGCTCCTTCATCCCAGAATCAGCAAGTTTCAGTCATAGAAAAGCTTTAAGTCCTGAAAATATGATTCTTCCTGAAATTCTTATTTCTAGCTCAAATTTAGAGAAGTAAACTTCTAAACCACTTGAAATCAAATACTCTCTCACATAGAACAACTAGTTTTGGAAAATAATAAGTTTTAAGAGATCAAAACCATAAAAATGTCAAGAACACATTAAACTAAAAATGTAGATCTAGTCCAACTGAGCTATCAAAATCGAAAATACTAAGAAGTAAACATGCATAGAAGTTCATAAAGCACAATATAGACTAATAAAATGCAAGAAATTTACAGTAATTATAAAAGTACAAGTTCTCTATTATTGGCAAGATGTACTTGCCTAAAACCACCACTAACTACTACCACTACTAATAAGGGAAAGGAGAGGGGACCGCTCCGGGGCTGCTCACGGCTAGGGAGGAGGGGAGAGGAAATGAGAAAAAAATAAAAAGAGAAAAAAGTAAAAGAATGGGGAAGAGAGAGAAAGAGAGGGATTCTATATCATGGGTGGTTAACACTATTCATAAATCTAAAAATTATATAAGAGCAGCTAGAGAAATCCAAAAAAATATACGGGAAGCAATATACAACAATAACACACATATACAAGATATGTACATGAAAAATATGCAATAGTGAGATGAGTCGCACAACTCTCACCTCCTTCAAAAAATTTTGTCCTCAGAATTTTAATAAGGTACATGATCTAGCAAGGAGACTGCAGGAATTAGGCAATAAAATAAGCATCATGGTACGGGTGTCAATCACAAGCTATGAGATATCTAGAACAAGGCAAGCATGCACAAGACAAGATCATGATATGGGATATACAAACAAGTATATCTCACAAGTCAAATAGATACGGGTATCAAGCTCGGATATCATCCTCGCGCTCCCAAGTTGACTCGCCCGGTGAGTGATGCCCCAAGCAACTCGGACTAAACGAATGGTCCGAATCTTGAGAATTTTCTCTCTCTGGTCCAAAATAAATACAAGCATCTCCTCATACGAAAGGTTGGTACCAACAACCAATTCCGAATAATCTAGGATATGGCTTGTATCTGGTATATACAGTTGTAGCTGGGATACATAAAAAATATTATGTATCTCACGAAGCGACGACTAAAGAGCAAGACGATATAAAACATCTCCTACTCACCCAAGAATATTGAACAAACCTATTTACCGCGGACTAAGCTTTTCTCGTACACCAAATCTGATGACTCCGCGGGTAGGCAAAATTTGAAGGAATACATGGTCGCCAACAGAAAACTTAAGAGTCGCCGATGCGAATCGGCACAATGACGCTAGCGATCTTGTGCTACTTGAAGATACTTTTGGACTTGCTTGACTATTTCAACTGTTTGGGCTATCATCTCAGGACCAAGTAATTGCCTTTCGCCAATATCATCCCAAGTTACATGAGATCTGTACTTTCTGCCATGTAGTGCCTCGAAGGGTGACATCTGGATACTGGCCTGAAAACTGTTATTGTAGGAGAACTCTACTAGGTATAAGTGATCCTTCCATGAACCACCAAAGTCAAGGGTATATGAACGAAGCATATCTTCTAGAGTCTGGATGGTTCACTCCGACAGAGCATCTGTCTGGGGGTAATAAGCCGTACTAAACTTCAGGCGGGTGCCTAAGCTCTGTTGAAGACTCTGCCAGACGTGAGAAGTAAATCTGGAATCTCTATATGAAACTATGCTAAGTGGTACCCCATGTAGTCTAAAATCTATCTCATGTACATCTCGGCTAATTATTCTGTGGATTGGCCAATCCTGAAAGAAAGAAAGTGTGCAACTTTTGTGAGTTGGTCCACTATTACCCAAATAGCATCCTTACCAGCTGGGGACCTAGGTAGACCTATCACAAAATCTATGGTAATATATTCCTACTTTTACTCCAAAATTGGTAAAGGATGAAGAAGTCCTGCAGGTCTTTGATGCTCAGCTTTAACTTGTTGGCATACCAAACAACGAGAAACAAACCGCGCTATCTTGCGCTTTATTTTATTCTACCAGAAATGTTGGCAAATGTCCCTATACATCTTGGTTCCTCCAGGATGCAATGAATATTGCAAACTATGGGCCTCCGACATAATCTCACGACGAAGGTCTCCGTTAGGTACATAAAGACGATTCCCAAATCTGAGAGTTTCGTCACTGAGAATGCTAAGTTCTGTTTTATGCCCTGCCTCACACTCTGCCTTGAGTCGCTGAATCTTGGCATCTACTGACTGTGCTACCTTGATTCTCTATACTATACTGGACTGAACTTGTAGACCTGCCATCAATGCTGCATTGCCAGGCAATACTACTTCTATACCCATCTCTTGAAGATCTTCTAAAATCTCTCGCTGTATTGTGAGAAAATAAGCTCCTACTCTCCGGCTCAAGGCAACCGCTACCACATTGGCCTTCCCAGGATGATACTGATAGTCAACATCACAGTTTGTAATCAACTCTAGCCATCTTCTTTTCCTCATGTTAATATCCTTATGGGTAAAGACATACTTTAAACTCTTGTGATCGGTATAAATCTCTACTCGATCTCCATAAAAGTAATGTCTCCAAAGTTTGAGTGCGAAAACAACTGCCGCTAACTCCAAGTCATGTGTTGGATAATTTCTTTCATGATCCTAAAGATGTTGGGATGCATAAGCTATAACCTTGCCATACTGCATTAGAACATATCCCAGTCCCTTGCCAGACGCATCACAATAAACTTTGAATCCACTGTCCCGTCCGGAAGCGTCAAAATAGGTATTGTGATCAATTTTTGATTAATCTTCTAGAAAGAGGACTGGCATGCATCTGTCCAATCAAAGTGCACATCCTTCCGTGTTAGCTACGTCAAGGGTACAAAAATTTTAGCAAAGTCTGCCACAAATTATCAGTATTATCTTGCTAATCCCAAGAAACTGCAAACTTCTGCAACTGTTCTGGGTACTGGCCACGTTTCAACGACTTCTATCTTCTTGGGATCTACCTGTACTCCACCTCTGGCAATGATGTGGCCTAAGTAGAAAATACGATCAAGCCAGAACTCATATTTGCTGAACTTTGCTTATAACTTATGCTCTCTGAGAATTTGAAGAACTGCTCGAAGATGCTGCTCATGCTCTGCTACGCTCCGACTATACACCAAGATGTCGTCGATAAATACTATCAAAAACTTGTTCAGGTAAGGCATAAAAATATGATTATTAAGATTCATAAATACTGCTGGCGCATTGGTTGCTCCAAAGGGCATAACTAGAAACTCTCAATGGCTATATCTTGACCTGAACGCCGTCTTAGGTATATCTTTCTCTCTGACTCTGATCTGATGATATCCAGACCGTAAATTAATCTTCAAAACATGGTCGCTCCACTAAGCTGGTCGAACAAGTCATCTATCCGAGGCAATGTATACTTATTCTTGATGGTTACCGTATTGAGGGTACGATAATCAACACATAATCGTGACATGCCATCCTTCTTCTTCACAAGTAGCATAGGAGCTCCCTAAGGCGATCCACTAGCAGGAATGAATCCCTTGGTTCTCAATTCTTCAATCATTCAGTATAAGACTTCTAACTCTGAAGGTGCCATCCTGTAGACTCTCTTTGATACTGGGGCTGTTCCAGAAAGTAGATCGATGGTAAACTCAATCTCTCTTTCTGGTGGCATATCTGAAAGTTCTTTTGGAAGTACATCCAGAAATTCATCAACAACTCTAGGGAATCGTACTTCTTTCGCTACTGCCATTCTCAAGGCTGCTGGCCAAGATTCTGTCTCGCCTCTAGAAAATAAGAATTCTTCTTCTCGAGAAATACGAAAGATAACCTTGCCAGCATGTCAATCTATCTCGCGTATCGAGCATTTAACCAATTAATGCCTAAGACGATGTCATAATCTCTCATAAGAAATTTTATCAATTTAGCAAGAAATCTCGCTCGCACACTATGACTCGATACGATGCATAAACCCTATCGGCTACACAATACTGTTACCAGTAAGTATATTGAGTCTTACTGATAAGGATTCGGGTTTCAAACCAACTCATGTCGCAAATCGTGCAGACATAAAAGAATGTGATACATATGAATCAAACAATATTGAAGCTGAATGAGAGTTGACGAGAATGGTACCTGCCACTACTTCACCTGAAGCTAACTGCTCTTCCACGGCGAGTGCTATTTCCTGACATTGTCCTCTCAGTGCTGGTACTCTCTGTTGTGGACCTCCTTGCCTGACCTGTGCTTGAGCTTGGGCCTGCGCATACTACTGTAGCCTTTGTTACTGGGATACTTGAGATTGGGTCGGCAAAGGCCTTTGACCCTGGTTCTGCTGAGCCGGTACTAGAGCCCTATAATATGGTCCTGTCGGGAAAGACGATGATGAACTGGCTCTGTGTGAGTAAAATCCAACTCTGTGTCCTGTAGCTCCACAGGCTAAACATAATCCTTGTGCTCTATGGCACTCAGAAAATATATGCCCAATTTTCCCACAATAAGAACATCCAACTAAAGAAGATGTCCTCTGCTACTGGGGTTGGGTTGGTGTCGTTTGCTGGACTGAGGCTGTTGATGCTGGCCTCCTCGAAGATCCAATGGTTAAGGCCTTAACTGCCGGGGCTGGTGTTGAAGACTGGGAGTAAGAACCTTCTGAGGTATGGGTCATCTTCCTTTCTCCAGTTCTATCCATGATTCTTTGGGAGGCATCAAAATTTATGTCGTTCTACTGTAAATATTATCTCCAGGTGAAGTCCCTGCTGGAACCTCCTAGCTCTATCCAATTCGGTCGCCACCAAGGTGGGAGCAAACTGACTTAGTCTGTAAAACTCTGCCATATAGCTGTCGGTAGTCTTGCCCATCTGCTTCAAGTTGTTAAACCTTTATTGAAGGTCATAACACGATACCGCATCAAAGTACCTCATATGGAACCTCTCGTTGAAGACGGCCCAAGAGACGAGTGCTGTCAGAGAAATTATCTATACTGCCCACCAATCTCGGGCCAAGTCTAGCAACTGCATTTGAACTACTGATACTTGCTCTCCGTCAGGCACTCATGTTGCCTCTAGGATAGCTTCAGTGTCCTAAAGCCATGTATCTGATGCAATCACATCTTCGATACCATAAAAATATGAAGGTTGGAGGCACTTAAAGTTGCTTGCAGTATTTGGAGAACGATGTCCACCTCTCTCTATTGCCTCTTATACTGACTGGGTGAGAGCGTCACTCCGTCGCTCTTGAGATGCTAGTAACTGCCTGATGCTCTCTATCAGGGCCTGTATATCACTTTCTACATTGGTGGGTACTGGCAGGACTGCCACTGCGGGTACAACTAGTGGTTCTGGCTAGACCTGTTATTCCACGTCTTGAGCCATCTTAGAATCTGCTTTAGAATATAGCTGAACCGCAAAGAGATGCTGACCAGCTGGTGGTTGTCCTACTACCAACAAAACTCTAGCTGGCTGATCGAAAGGACCAGGAACAGTGTCCCTGAAAGATAAAAAATACTAGGATCAAATGGGAAGGACATGATAGATCGAGGATCAAAGTAGATATTAAATCAAGATTTATGGGATACAAATTTGATGCTGGAGGAGATCACGGAGTAGCATGATTGAGATATATAAACAATGATAAACTCCCACACTTCTGAATTTTCAGACCTGCATGGGCCACCACTTGAACCGTTTCACACCCCAGAACTAGAATACTGGAAAGAGGGGGCGGACAAAGCCAACTACGTATAACACAGTACTCTATACCCCGAGATACGGTTACGGCTGTCTAGACATGTGAGGGTTTACTCTATAATCGAACAGGCATTCCTGGATCATGAGTCCTAGTTGCCTCAATCTCAAGCAAGTAACAAGTTACAAGAAGTATAATCACCAAACATATAATAGTAAAGTATCCCAAACTATACATACATAGATAATCATGAAGCTAGTTACCAAAACGAAGAACTAGCAGAGTGCAATATTATATAAATAACTCTAGCTATAGTCTAGAATATGCTTTACATGTAGGCCCGTAGGCTAGAATGTCAAGTATCAAAATACGAGCTAAACATATGCTCGGTGGCTAAATGCCTAAAAAATATAAGTACAAGATCAAGTGGGTGATGAAGAAGAAACTCACTCAAGTCATCGGATGTTCCTAGTGTTCACTATCTGGAGGCGGGATGTACGAAATATCCTGCGGTATTGCTCCAAAATCTGGCCATATAAAACCAGTGAGGTCAGACCCCAAAACAGCAAAGTACCATAAGAGAGCTAATTTAGGAACTAAAACTAGCATGCAAATATTCAATAGAATAAAATGGTCAAGCATCATCGGACGAGTTTGAAGCTTAAAAAAATATAAATGAGAGCAATATGTAAATAAGCAGTTTAAACAGTCCTGGAATCAGTAATGGGTACAGTCAGGATTAGTAGCTAGATAATTCAAGACAAGACAAGACTAAAAAATATACAATCACGGCCAACTATGACCTACGGCTTACTACTATTAACTTACTAAGGTTATCACAATCCGGGTTACTAATAAATACAGTTGAGATTCCATACAGCCACATGTCCTGCAGACTATCTGGGTTATCTAGATATAAGAATACGTAGCATAGATTAATTAAGTATACATTATTTTTCTGGTATATTGTAACACTCGATGGTGTGCTGGAAGTATGCCCCTCTCAACGGAGAGCTCCAAATCCACCAGGTATCGCTGGAATACTGGGATTGCATGTAGCCATAAAAATCTTTCTAGATGCTTCTAGATAATTATTCTAGTTATTAACTTATGCAAGTTATCAAGAATTCCTGACCGTGGTATTCAGGAATCTACCTTAGATATGATGCAAGACTAGACAATAGCCTGACAGGTACAATCAGGACATGGACAAGCAATCAACCATGGGAATTTATCTTATCCGTACAAGTACTTCAGTTCTGGAGATTCTAGCATGTTAGGAGTGAGCTACATCGAGCCACTATTAGGTTTATCAGTACATGTCAGGTATTTGGGGTCAGGGATCAAGTTCATTCAGTACAAGTCAGGTGCCAGGAGTTCTCAGTTTAACAGTGCCATTACATTCTATGTTCCGGGTATTCTATGTTCTGGTAGGTATATCATCTAGGTTATAAGCAATTTAGAAATAACATGAATCATGCAAATTTAACTAATTGGTCAAAGCAAAAAGTATAAATAATCTATAAGAGAACATATAACAAAAAAATATTGCTACTATAAGTACTAGAAGTGCATGAGATGAGCTGGCTGCAGGCAAGAAATAGTCCGCACGCAGAAAGCTAGCCGCATGTAGGAAGCTGGCTGCATAGATCAAACTGGTCGCATGAATCAAACTGGCCGCATGGATCATCACAAGGTCCACTCACCAGGACAAGGGTTGAGTAACGGGGATAAATAAAAGGCCAGAAAGTGATTGAAGTGACTAGAGCGTGTCAGAGAAGTGACTGATATGACTGGCCAATAAAGCGTATCAGAGAAGAAAAGACAAATTTAGGAAAAATTATGCCAAGGTGGCGCTGAGTCATGTATTGGAAAAGAGGAATATATAGCTCTGGCCACATGGACAATTTTGGCCGCATGCTCTTCCGGGCCGCAGGAAATTAGGAACTTAGAGAAATTTATTTCGTTTAAATTTCATGCATTTGGTCAAGAGGCGCATGTGCAGATTCAGCCATGCGTCCAACGAGATGGCAGTATACTGAGTTTTGGAGCGAGGAGTCCAGACCACATACAAAGCAGGCTGCATGGAGGTCTTTCATCCCAGAATAGCAAGTTTCAGTCATGAAAAAGCTCAAAGTCCTGAAAATGTGATTCTCCCTGAAATCCTCATTTTCAGCTAAAATCCAGAGAAGTAAAGTTCTAAACCACTTGAAATCAGATGCTCTCTCACATAGAATAATTAGTTTTGAAAAATAACAAGTTTTAAGAGATCAAAACCATGAAAATATCAAGAACACATTAAACAAAAAATGTAGATCTAGTCCAACCGATCAATCAAAATCAAAAATATCAAGAAGTAAACATGCATAGGAGTACATAGAGCACAATATAGACTAATAAAATACAAGAAATCCATAATAAATATAAAAATGTATGTTCTCCTTCATTGTCAAGATCTACTTGCCTAAAACTACCACTAACTACTACCACTACTACCAAGGGAAAGAGGAGGGGACCGTTCTAGGGCTGCTCCCGACTAGGGAGGAGGGAAGAGAAAGGAGAAAAAAATTAAAAAAAGGGAAAGTGGATGAATGGAGAAGAGATAGAAATAGAGGGGTTATATATCAAGGGTGGTTAATGCTATTCACAAATCTAGAAATTACATGAGAACAACTTGGGAAATTTAAAAAAATATACGGAAAGCAATATATAGCAATATCACACATATACAAGATATGAACATAAAAAATACGCAATAGTGAGATGAGTCTCACAATCATCGATGAACAAAATCATGAACTTGTCCAAGTATGGCATAAAAATATAATTCATGAGATCCATAAATACTGCTGGCACATTGGTTGCTCGAAAGGGCATTACTAGAAACTCCTAATGTCCATATCTTGATCTGAATGCCTTCTTGGGTATATCTTGCTCTCTGACTCTGATCTGATGATATTTTGACCGCAAATCAATCTTGGAAAATATCGCTGCTCCACTAAAATGATCGAACAAGTCATCGATCCTTGGCAAGGGATATTTTTCTTGATTGTTACTGCATTGAGGGTACGATAATCAATATAAAAATATAAAGTTCCATCCTTCTTCTTCACTACAAGTATTATGGCTCCCCAAGGCGATCCACTAGCATGAATGAATCCCTTGGTTCTCAATTCTTCTATCATCCGGTACAAGATTTTTAACTATGAAGGCCCCATCCTGTAGACTCTCTCTGATAATGGTGATGTTCCTAGAAGTAGATCTATGGTAAACTTGATCTCTCTTTCTGATGGCATGCTTGGAAGTTCCTCTGAGAATACATCTGGGAACTCATTAACGACTCTGGGGAATTGTACTTCCTCTGTCAGTGCCATTCTCATTATCGTTGTTGAAGACTTCGTCTAACCTCTAAAAAATAAGAATTTTTTCTCACCAGGGACATGAAAGATAACCTTGCCATTACGATAATATATAGTCGCATATCGGGCACTCAACCAATCCATGCCTAAGATGAAATCATAATCTCCCTTAGAAAATTCTATTAATCTAGCAGGAAACTCTCAACCGTATACTACGACTCGACACGAGGCACAAGCTCTATCGACTCCCATAATACCATTACCAGTAAGTATATTAAGTCTTACTGATAAGGACTCGGGTTCTAATCCAACTCGTCTCACAAATCATGCAGACATAAATGAATGCAATGCACCAGAATTAAATAATAGTAAAGCTGAATGGGAGTTGACGAGAATGGTACTTGCTACCACTTTCCTCGAAGCCAACTGCTCTTCCACAGCGAGTGTCATCGCTTGACCTCATCCTCTGGTGCTGGTCCTCTCTGCTGTGGACCTCCTTGCCTGGCCTGCACTTGAGCTTGGGCCTACACATACTGCTATGGCCTCTGTTGATAGAATACTTGAGATTGGGTCGAGAAAGGCCTTTGACCCTGGTGTTGCTGAACATGTACTGGAGTCCTATACTACAGTCCTGTCGGGAAAGATGATAATGAACTAGCTCTATGTGGGCAAGATCCCTCTGTGGCCTGGAGCTCCACAAGCTAACTAAAACCCCTATGCTCTATAAAATTTAGAAAATATATGCCCAGGCTTTCCACAATAGGAACACCCTGTTAAAGAAGATGTCCTTTGTTGTTGAGTTCAGGTTAGGGATATTTTCTGAACTGAGGCTGTCAAAACTGGCCTCCTTGGAGATTTGATAGTTAAAGTCCTAATTGCCGGGGCTGGTGCTGAAGACTGAGTGTAAGAACCTCCTGATGTGTGGGTCATCTTTCGTTCTCTACTCCTATACATGATTCTCTAGGAGGTATACTCATGCCACCTTGCCGCTCTTAACACAGCATCAAAAGTTTGAAACTCATGTTGTTCCACTACCATTATGATCTCCAGGGGAAGTCCCTACTGGAACCTTCTTGCTCGATCTAATTCGGTTGCTACTAAGGTGGGAGCAAACCGAGTAAGTCTGTAGAACTCTGCTGCATAGTCATCGACAGTCCTGCCCATATATTTTAATATTTTTAAACCTTTGCTATAAGTCATAACGCAATACTGTATCAAAATATCAGATCTAAAACCTTTCACTAAAGACAGCCCAAGGGACGGGTACTGCTAGTAAAATCATTTGTGCTACCCACCAGTATCGGGCCAAGTCTAGCAATTTTAGTCATACTACTGATACTTTCTCTTTAGCCGGTACTCCAGCTGCCTCTTGGATAGCTTCAGTATCCTGAAGCTACGCATATGATACAATCGCATCCTTGGTGTCATATAAATACGAGGTTTGAAGGCGCTTGAAGTTGCTCGCCTAGTTGGGGGCATGATGTCCGTCTCTCTCCAAAACCTCTTGTACTGACTGAGTGAGTATATCCTCTCGACATCCTTGAGCTACTAAAAATTCCCTCAGGGTACCGATCAACACGCTGGTATCCCCTCTTGCATTAGGTACTGGTTGCACGAGAGGTACTGGTTGGAGCTGGGGTTCCTCATTTTGGGCTGTTATTGACCCGACCCCGGAATGCTGAGACTGAACCTCTAGATTTTGCTTGTCATCTGGATATTGTCCTACTACTGGAGGAACTTGGGCTAGATGATCAGAAGGACTAGGAACAGTATCCCTGAAAGATAAATGACACAGGATCATCAAAGGAACGAACATGATTGACTGAGGATCAAAGCAGATGTTGAATCAAGATTCCAGGGATATAAATTCGATACTGCTGGAGATCAAAGAGTATCATGATTGAGATATCTAATCATCGATAAAAACCCCTACACTTCTAAATTTTTAGACCTGTATAGGCCACCACTTATATCGTGTCATATCCCAGAACGAGCATACTGGAGAGCAAAGGCGGACAAAGCCAGCTACGTATATCAGAGTACTCAATATCTTGAGATACGGTCATGGATGTCTAGACATGTAAGGATTTTACTCTACAATCCAACAGTCATTCCTGGGTCAAGAGTCCAATATGTCTCAATCTCAAGCAAGCAATAAGTTACAAGATGTATGATCACCAAACATATAATAGTAAGGTATCCCAAAGTATACATACACAGATGATCATGAAGCTAGTTACAAAATGAAGAACTAGCAAGAGTATAATATTACATGATCATCTTTAGCTATAGCCTAAAATATGCTTTACATGTAGGCCCGTATGCTAGAATGTCAAGTTCCAAAACATGAGCTAAATATGTGCTCGTTGGCTAAATGCCTCAAAAGTATAAGTACAAGATCAAGTAGGTGATGAAAAGAAACCCACTCATGTCCTTGGGTGATCCTGATGTCCACCATCTTGAGGCAAAAAAAATGGTAGATCCTGCGGTCCTGCTCCAAAATTTGGTCATACAAAACCAGTAGGATCAGACCCCAAAATAATAAGTTCCACAAGGGAGCCAACTTAGGAACTAAAAATCAGCATGCAGACAAATCAGTAAAAAATAGCACAAAAAATAATTAAAATAAGTGTAGTAGGTAAAATAACAGTTAAACAGTTCTGGAGTAATTAAACAAGGATATCTGGAATCAGTACTCAGGTTATAATCTCAGGATTAGTTGTAAAACAAATTAGGACATGACTAGACTAGACTAGAAATCAAGTAATCACGACAAATTATGCCCTACGAATTGCTATCATTAGCTAACTAGGGTTATTACAGTCCTAATTACTAACACATACAGTTTTGAGATTTTATACAGCCATATGCCCTGTAGAGTATCCGGGTTATCTAGATGTAAGGATACATAAAGTAGATTATATCAGGTATAGTAATTTATAGGAATATGCAATACTCGACGGCGTGCTGGAATTGTGCCCCTCACAACGGAGAGCTCCAAATCCATCATGTGTCACTGGAATATCGAGATTGCATGTAACCAAGAAATCTCTCTAGATGCTCCTAATACATTATTCTACTTGTTATCCTGGGTACATTATTAAGAATTCTTGACTGTGGTGCTCAGAAATTTGCCTTAGACATGATGCATGACAAGACAAGATAATAGCTTGACAAGTATATTCAGGACAGGAACAAGAAAATCAACCACAAGATTTATCTTATCATTTTAAGCATTATAGTTCAGGAAATTTTAGCATGTCAGGAGTGTGCTTCGTTGAGCTACTATCAGGAATATCAGTACATGTCAGGTTAACTCGATACAACGAGCTATTATCAGAAATATCAGGACAAGTCTGGTATTGGGAGTTTAAGATTAACAGTGTCAATACAATCCATGTTCAATTCTAGCATGTTAGGAGTGCGCTTCATCTAGCCACTATTAGAAATATCAGTACAGGTCGGGTGTTGGAAGTTCAGATTAACAATGTCGATATAATCCTTATTCAAGAAATTCAATGTTCTGGCAGGTTGTCACAATCAGGTTATAAGCAGTTTAGAGAAAGATTGCATGCATAAGAATCAAGCATAATAGACTAAACAAGAAATATATTAAAAGAAGTTAAACTACTATAACTATCAAAGGAGCATGAGATAAGTAGGCGCATGGAAATGGCCGTATAGAGGAGCTGGTTGCATGAGAGAGATGGCCGTATAAGAGATGCAAAGTCTACTCCTCGGTTAAAGTACTGAGTGACGGACAATAATGCAAGGTCAGGGAATAGATTGATGTGACTGGCCGTGTCAGAGAAGTGACTGATGTGACTGGTCGAGACAGAGAATCAGAGAAAAAAGACAAAATTATGGAAAGTCGTGCCAAAGGTCGGGGCAGTCATGTGCTCAATCAAGGAAGAGGCACATGAGACTCTGACACATGGATGACTTAGTCGCATACTCCTTTTGGCCGCATATACACTTGGCCACATAAAATCTTTTGAATTTAGAAAACTTTCATTCGTTCAAGTTCTACGT
Source organism: Iris macrosiphon (assembly GCA_036927795.1). Classification (NCBI taxonomy): domain Eukaryota; kingdom Viridiplantae; phylum Streptophyta; class Magnoliopsida; order Asparagales; family Iridaceae; genus Iris; species Iris macrosiphon. Next base: position 307,429 of record JAYESA010000108.1, on the reverse strand, counting down.
ATTTGGTCAAGAGGCGTATGTGTAGATTCAGTCATGCGTCCAACAAGATGGATGCATAAAATCTTTGAGCGAGGAGTCCATGTCGCACGCCAAACAGGACGCATAGAACTCCTTTGTCCCAGGACAACAAGTTTCAGTCATGAAAAAGTTCCAAGTCTAAAAAGTTGTATTCTCCATGAAATCCTCATTTCAAGCCCGAATTCAGCAAAATAAAGTTCAAAATCGCATGAAATCAAGTGCTCATCAATATGGAACTACTAGTTTTTGAAAACAATAAGGTTTACTAGATCAAAACCAAGTAAACTCATGGAAGCTCCAAACTGGAAACTTAGATCTACTCCAACCAAGGCATCAAAACCGAAAATACCAAGAAGTAAACATGTAGAGCAGTTCATAAAGAACAATATAAAGCAACAAAATACAAGAAAGCTAAATAAGTATAATATAGCAAGTTCTTCTTTATTGGCAAGATATACTTGCGTAAATCCACTACTAAACTACTACCCAAGGCAAGCTCACGGCTGGGGCTAGGGTTCGACCAAGGATAAGCGAGGGAGAAGAAAATGAAGAAAGGGAAGAAAATAAAGAAGAATGAGGAGGAGAGAAAAATAGAAGGCTAGATATATCTAAGGGTGACTAGCACTATTCACAATTCTAGAAATTATTTAGAAGCAGCTAAAAAATTCATAAATTCTACGAGAAGCAATATACAATTATAACACACATATACTAGATAAAATATAATAATACTAAAATAGTGAGACGAGTCTCACATTTTAACATAATGAACTGAATTTCCATATATCTGATCAGAAAAAATATCTAACATACTTAAATACATAAATGTGTCCATATCCATATATATAGCACCAAAATACATAAAATATAAACTTCCACTTTATTTCCATATTCTCAAATAAAATAACACCCATATGAGCAGTGCTCATAAAAGACCATGGGTGGTAACACTTTTTGTGTGCGGATCCGCTAACATGGAGTTTGTCCTAATGTTCTATATGGACACTTGATCATTCTGAATTTCTTCCTTCACAACTAAGAACTTTATGTCAATATACTTTGACTTATACGAGCTCATGTTGTTATTAGAATACAGTACTGCTGATTAATTGTCACACCATAATTTGAGTGGTCTTTTAACACCATCCTGTATACGCAGCCATGCGATAGAAAATTGCAACCATATTCCCTGATTGTATGCTTCATAACATGTTATAAACTCTGTTGTCATGGTAGAAGATGCTATGAGTGTCTGTTTGGCACTCTTCCAAATATATCTTTACCAGCCAACATGTAAGCATAACCTGATGTGGATCTCCTGCTATCTTTGCATCCAGCAAAATCGGAGTTGGAATACCTTATGATCTCCAAAATTATCCGATCTCCTATAAAGAACATATAATCATTTGTTCTCTTTAAATTACTTAATTAACCCGATTGTCTGCTTTTCTTTGATCCATACTAGAGTTGCTTAAATATCTGCATAACATCCCACTATGTACGCAATATCCGGACGCGTACACACTTAAGCATACATTAAGCTCCCTATCACTGATGAACAGGGAATCTGTTGCATATCTTTAGTTTTAAGGCTATTCTTAGGGCAATGATTAAGACTAAACTTGTCTCCTTTAGTGATGGGTGTTAGCTGGTTTGCATTAAGTAATTTATTGATATAAACCAAAATTTCCATTAAACTTGTGATACATATAAACTTCAACAATATTTATCTCAAAACTAAACGAGGTAACCACTTGGTGAAAGTTGTAGTACCATTGACAAGAAGCTTGCTTGAGTTCATAAATACATTTTATTATGATTTTTCTAAATAAGTCTTTCAAAGAAACCGGAGAGAAAGTATCTTTAAAATCAATTTTTTACTTTTGAGTAAAACCTTTAGTTACAAGACATACCTTATACCACTCCACTTTACCCTTTTTGAACCCTTTTTAGTTTTAAATATTTATTTGCAACCAATGGTATTCGTACCTTTTGGTAATGGGACAAGTTTTCAAGCTTTATTGTCATGCATAGACTTATACTCCTCATTCATTGCATTAATCCACTTATGAGAATTGAAACTTTCCATGGTCTAATGGAAGCTGATTAGATCATCTTCCGGTATTCTATAGTTTTCTCACATTCCTAGAGAAATATGATAAATATCCAAAATTATATTTCTCCTTTCTCTGATGGATTATCTTAATGGCACTAGTTTTTGAGGTTGTTGAGTTTGTTCCTCACGAACAATTACCTCATCTTGAAGGGGGTGCCTCTATGTTATCTTGTTGAGGTAGCTCAACATCAATTTATAGAGGTAATTCGACATAATCTTGTTGAGGTTCTAGATTCACTTCTTGATCAATGACAGGTATAGAAACTTGCACATTATCAAAGATAATAGTACAAATTGAAACCGATTCCTTCTCAAAGATAATATTCCTGACTTTATTTTTCCCTCAAACTCAACATCCTCAAAAAATTTAGTTCTCACCCAAAAAATTATAGTACCACATGATTCCACATGCACGATTTATTTATAAGAAGCAATAATTTCAAGTAAATATAGATTACATAATCCTAGCAAAGTCTGCCATAAATCGTCAGTAATATCCTACTAACCCCAGGAAACTACGGACTTCTGTAACTGTTCTAGGTATTGGCCATATCTCAACGACTTCTATCTTCTTGGGATCGAATTTAACTCCTCCTTTTGTAATAATATGCCCTAAGTATGAATTACGATTAAGCCAAAACTTGTACTTGCTAAACTTGGCATATAACTTATGTTCTCTAAGGATTTAAAGAACTGCGCAAAGATGCTGCTCGTGCTCTGCTTCGTTCTGACTGTAAACCAAGATATCATTGATGAATACTATCACGAACTTGTCCAAGTATGTCATGAAAATACGATTCATGAGATCCAAAAATACTGTGGGCATATTGGTTGCTCCAAAGGGCACCACTAAAAACTTCCAATGGCCATATCTTGATCTCAACGTCATCTTGGATATATCTTTCTCACTGACTCTGATTTAATGATATCCTGACCGTAAATCAATCTTAGACTACTGCTCCACTAAGTTGATCGAACAAATCATCTATCCTTGGCAAGGGATATTTGTTCTTGATGGTTACCACATTGAGGGTATGATAATCAACATATAAACGTAAAGTTCCATCCTTCTTCATATCTAGTCACATTAGGGCTCCCCAAGGTGATCCACTAGCATGAATCAATCCTTTGGTTCTTAATTCTTCAATCATCAAGTACAAGACTTCCAACTCTGAAGGTGCCATCCTATAGACCCTTTCTGGCACTGGTGCTATTTCTGGAAGTAGATCAAAGGTAAACTCTATTTCTTTTTCTAGTGGTATGCCAGGAAGTTCTTCTAGAAATACATCTGGAAACTCACTGACTACTCTGGGCAATGGTACTCCTACTGTAACTGCCATATTTTTGACCGCTGATGAAGACTCCGCCTCTCCTCTAGAATATAAAAATTATTCTACTCGGGGATACGAAGGATAACCTTGCCATTATGGCATTCTATCATCGCGTATCAGGCACTCGACCAATCCATGTCTAAGAGGATACCATAATCTTCTATAGTTTTTTTTATCAATCTAATAAAAACTCTCGCCTATATACTATGACTCGACACGAGGTATAAACTCTATCCACTCCCACGATACCATTATCAGTAATTATATTGATTCTTACTAATAATAATTTAGGTTCTAATCCAACTCGTGTCACAAATTATGAAGACATAAAAGAATAAGATACACCAGAATCAAATAATACTGAAGCTGGATGAGAGTTGACTAGAATGGTACCTTCCACCACTTCACCTGAAGCTAACTGCTCCTCCATAATAAGTGCCATAGTCTGGCCTCGTCCTCTCGATGCTGGTCCTCTCTACTGTGGACGTCCTTGCCTGGCCTATACTTGAGCTTAGGTTTGCGCATACTGCTGTGGCCTTTGCTGCTGGAATACTTGAGATTGGGTCGACAAAAACCTCAGACCATGTTTCTGCTAAATCGGCACAGGAGCCCTATACTAGGGTCCTGCAGGGGAAGATGAAGATGAATTAGCCCCGCATGGACAATTTCTCACTCTGTGGCATGGTGCTCCATATGATAAGCACAACCCTTGCGCTCTACGACACTCTAAAATCACGTGTCCTGGTTTTTCACAATATGAACATTATACAGAAGAAGATGTCCTTTGCTGCTGAGTTTGGGTTGGTGCCATTTGTTGGACTGAGGCTGTTGAAACTGGCCTCCTCGGAGATCCGGTAGTCAAAGCCTTAACTGTCGGGGCTGGTGCTGAAGACTGGGTATAAGAACCGCCTGAAGTATGGGTTCTCTTACGACCTCCAATCATATCTACGATTCTCTGGAAGGTATATGTCACGACCCAATTTTGTAGAATCGTTGAGGCGTCCCCCGAATCGTGACCGCCGTGCGGGCCTGGGGTTGCGCCCGCACAAGGCTTTAATAATTTGCATAACAAGCACATATTCAAAGTACGCAGATAAATTAAAACACAGATTTGAAACATAAAAAAGTTCTCTTTATTGATAATGAACATCTATTACAAACTCCTGAACGGGTCAACTAATATGCCGAACGGCTTACAAAAGAGATAACTCAAAATGAGATAGTAGTCATGTACATTATATCCCTTTATAAACTCAAAATGATAAAGACCTCCAGGCTAGAGGATAGCTTTACCACGGAGCTGCATTTGTGTATGAAGAGTTGCAAGCTCTTGTCTTCAAAATGCTTTAAGGGGCGCGGTGAAGATGCGCCAACAGCTGGACTGGATCGGGAAGACGACTTCGGCTCCTCGCTCGGTTCGCCTTGGTGCGGAGAACCTGTTTCAACGAGGGTCAGCATGTCGAAATATACTGGTGAAGGCGAGCTAGCCTGACTATACCAATCAACACGTTGTTTTAATGAAGCATGCATATTTTTTGGGTTTCTATCTTGCCTTAGTTCATTTACAAGTAAGCAGCATATAGAATTTATTGAAATGAACGTGCCACCGTTCGGTGGATTTTACCTGCCCGTCTGAATTACCTGCACAATACTTACCATGCCTTCCCTGCCACGAAGACACAAGTTAGTTTGCAACAGGTTTAAATATATACGATGATCACTGGCATGATTGCCACAGTGGACGTAGCCGAGGACAATGATAGCATGCTACGAGAGAACACGATTGCGCTGCAAGCTATCCGGTCCCGAACACGACGACTACACACGAGTTCCGCCTGGATCGGATCGGATCGGATCGGTGCCAGTACCCCAGCGACCGTCCGCAGAACCAATACCTTGTGCACAAGTTGTCCATGATCGAACATGATGAATAAGTTAACAAGTTATGTATTTGAGGCAACACGAGTGCAAGAACACGAGTACACGACAAGCAGTATTGCATGATTTATTTTGTATAGCCTCCCTGAACAATTATGCATATACAAGATATGATCTATACTTAGCACGGTTATAGAACATTTGCACGAACAAGCATACCATAAGATAACAGTTCACATGTTTGGTTGACAAGCATAATAACCAAGTCTATTCTCTTTTATCTTGGTTTCTTTTATTATTACTTGGTATCGTTTGATCGGGGCAAAGAAGATTGCAGATTTATTAGATATGAAGCTTGGAAGCAGGGCTAGCTAATCGGGTTGGTAGCCACTCACTTGGATTGTTGGAAGGGAGAAGGAAAGAGACGCTTCACGACTCCGCTCGTAAGCCGCCTACTGCTCGTTCACCTACACACGAACAGCTCGATTAATACTTCTTCCTCTCTTTTCAATCTCGGAATAGAAGTGCAAGTCAATGAAAGAAAATAATGAAGACCATCAAAACCGTTCAAGAAAAACAAGCAAATCCCAAAACCAACTCAAAGCACGAAAGCAACAAGCGACATCGAAAACCGAGACAATAAAAGATAGCAGCGGAGAGGTCCCTCCTGACTCTGTCGCTAAGCCGATCCTTGGGGCGCGGTCCACTGAATATGGGAATCGATTCCGAAGAAACAAATCCATAATGAGGACGAGTTCTTAATTCAATCTATCCCGATCGAACGATACCGTCTTGTATTTCTTAGCCGCGCTCTCCGCACCGGGAGAACGGGGCGCTATATCCTACCCAACTAATTGGAAGTTTCATCCCGAAACTTAAGAATAGGACCTACCGTTAGGGAGCATTTCATTGGGGATGACGATCAGGAAGGTTCGGGCAGGAATTAATGGCATGGCCTGATCGTCCACAAGCGAGGCATAACCCAAGTCTCAAGCGGCAGTCTTTCTTGTCGTGTCCAAGCTTTTTGCAGAATCGACACGTTATGCTCCAATTCCTTATTTGCTGACCACCATTATTTCATCGCTTTGCAGCGTTATTTCCTCTCTCGTTGCTATGGCGTTTGTGAGTGTAGGTATGCACAGCGCCGGCAGGAACGTGAGGATAAAGTGGTTCGAGAGATAGGGCGTGATTCATTACTTCACGTATTATACGATATTGATGAACGGCTACGTGCGAATGGATGGCAGGGCGTAGTCCACCTTCAAACCTTCTTGCTTGACTCGCTACATCAGGTAAATAGGCTCTAGCGAATTTGGAGAGTCGGTTGAATTCGACGGAGTACTCTTTAACTGTCATACTGCCTTGCCTCAGTTGTACGAACTCGTTCTCCATCTGACATTGTACTGGAGGGGGCACAAACTCCTCTTCGAACGCGGCACAAAAAGTCGTTCACGAGATCGCCTCCTCTCCGTGATCAAATTGGATAGATCGTCGATGCACGTCCTACCAATCGTGCGCGTTTAGGCGGAGCTGTAGTTGCGCGCAGGCGACGCACTTCTCTTCGGGGACCTCTAGCAGAGCGAAGTAATCTACAAGTTCGGCCAACCAATCTAGAGCTACGACTGGGTCCTCAGTCCCGTTGAATGGGGTGTTGCAGACTTTCTTGAAGTGGCCAAAGTCGAAGGTAGTCACGTCCCTTGGCCTTGGAATTTATGGCGTCTCTACTTCAAGCACGGGCTGTTCCACCGGAGTCGGCGCTCTTGCCGTGGAATGGTTGGAAGCCAAAGTCTGAACGATCTATTGCAGGATATCTACCTGCTTCTGTTGGACTGAGAATCGTGCTTCTATATTGTCTTGAAACTTGAGCTGGCTCTCTTCCGCCCGCTTCTCGGCCCGTTCATAGCGAGCCTCGTCCCTTTGTTGGTTTTCCTCCAACATCCGCAATATTTGCTGGATGGGATCGATGCTTGTCATGGCTCGCTGGCTCCTTGAACTTCCCGAAGTGTTCGAACTACTTTCTTGGTCTTGCGTTTCGTCCGGTGTTTGTGCTGCAGATTGCGCTGGAGCCATTCCTTCAAAAAAGGTAAATTACATTAGAATCATAATGTATTATGGACTTATTGAATGAACGTATCTCATTTTGGCCTTAGCGGAGTTCAAGAGTTCGCACAGGAATTTGATTGTTAAACGAACTTTTCCAGCACGAAGTATAAGAAACTTTGAATCTGTGCTCTGATACCACTATGTCACGATCCGATTCCGTAGAATCGTTGAGGCGTCCCCCGAATCGTGACCGCCGTGCGGGCCTGGGGTTGCGCCCACACAAGGCTTTAATGATTTGCATAACAAGCACATATTCAGAGTACGCAGATAAATTGAAACACAGATTTGAAACATGGAAAAGTTCTCTTTATTGATAATGAACATCTATTACAAACTCCTGAACGAGTCAACTAATATGCCGAACGGCTTACAAAAGAGATGACTCAAAATGAGATAGCAGTCATGTACATTATATCCCTTTATAAACTCAAAATGATAAAGACCTCTAGGCTAGAGGATAGCTTTGCCACGGAGCTGTATTTGTGTATGAAGAGTTGCAAACTCCTGTCTTCAAAATACTTTAAGGGGCGCGGTGAAGATGCACCAACAGCTGGACTGGATCGGGAAGACGACTTCGGCTCCTCGCTCGGTTCGCCTTGGTGTGGAGAACCTGTTTCAACGAGGGTCAGCATGTCAAAATATACTGGTAAAGGCGAGCTAGCCTGACTATACCAATCAACACGTTGTTTTAATGAAGCATGCATATTTTATGGGTTTCTATCTTGCCTTAGTTCATTTACAAGTAAACAGCATATAGAATTTACTGAAATGAACGTGCCACCGTTCGGTGGATTTTACCTGCCCGTCTGAATTACCTGCACAATACTTACCATGCCTTCCCTGCCACGAAGACACAAGTTAGTTTGCAACAGGTTTAAATATACACGATGATCACTGGCATGATTGCCATAGTGGACGTAGCCAAGGACAAGGATAGCATGCTACGAGAGAACACGATTGCGCTGCAAGCTATCCAGTCCCGAACACGACGACTACACACGAGTTCCACCCGAATCGGATCGGTGCTAGTGCCCCAACGACCGTCCGCAGAACCAATACCTTGTGCACAAGTTGTCCATGATCGAACACGATGAACAAGTTAACAAGTCATGCATTTGAGGCAACACGAGTGCAAGAACACGAGTACACGACAAGCAGTATTGCATGATTTATTTTGTATAGCCTCCCTGAACAATTATGCATATACAAGATATGATCTATACTTAGCACGGTTATAGAACATTTGCACGAACAAGCATACCATAAGATAATAGTTCACATGTTTTGTTGACAAGCATAATAACCAAGTCTATTCTCTTTTATCTTGGTTTCTTTTATTATTACTTGGTATCGTTTGATCGGGGCAAAGAAGATTGCAGATTTATTAGATGTGAAGCTTGGAAGCAGGGCTAGCTAATCGGGTTGGTAGCCACTCACTTGGATTGTTGGAAGGGAGAAGGAAAGAGACGCTTCACGACTCCGCTCGTAAGCCGCCTACTGCTCGTTCACCTGCACACGAACAACTCGATTAATACTTCTTCCTCTCTATCCAATCTCGAAATAGAAGTGCAAGTCAATGAACGAAAACAATGAAGACCATCAAAATCGTTCAAGAAAAACAAGCAAATCCCAAAACTAACTCAAAGCACGAAAGCAACAAGCGATATCGAAAACCGAGGCAATAAAAGATAGCAGCGGAGAGGTCCCTCCTGACTCTGCCGCTAAGCCGATCCTTGGGGCACGGTCCACTGAATATGGGAATCGATTCCGAAGAAACAAATCCATAACGAGGACGAGTTCTTAATTCAATCTATCCCGATCGAACGATACCGTCTTGTGTTTCTTAGCCGCGCTCTTCGCACCGGGAGAACGGGGCGCTACAGTATACTCATGCCTCCTCACTGCTTTTAACACAGCATAAAAAGCTGGAATTCATGCTGTTCTACTGCTAATATGATCTTCAGGTGAAGTCCCTGCTGGAACCTCCTTAGTCGGTCTAATTCGGTAGCCACCAAGGTGGGAGCAAACCGACTAAGTCTACAGAATTCTGCCGTATAACCGTCAATAGTCCGAACCATCTATTTCAAATTGTTAAATCTTTGCTAAAAGTTATAACGTGACACTACGTCAAAATATCTGGTCTGAAACCTTTCACTGAAGACAGCCCAAGGGACGTGTGTCACATGCTGCTCCCAATAAACGGTAAGTTGAGTACGTAACCAACATCCCTAAGCTACGTACTTTACCAATAAACCTATATTCGTAACCATGATTGTTGCCTATAAGTTCTAGGATAAAGTATAGGGTAAAGCTAAACCATTAACAAGTAAGAACTAAGTATACCTACAATAAGCTTTTGCATTTACAACTCACAAGTCTGAGTTCTATCTTCAAAAGAAAGTATACAAGCTACCCACTAAAATATACCACCACATAACTATCTCCCATAAGATTAATACACATAATTATACAAGAACACAAAATAAAATTATTCTACACGCGGTACCCCATACTCTTCATATTTGTCCATTTTATATAAGGGAAGAATCTTGTCTTCGTCCCGGCCTTCATATAGTGAACAAAAACTAGGTTATCAAAGACATGCAAGTCCTCGATTCAAGGAAGGTGAAATAAATGAAATAATATGATACATAATATCAAGTGCAATAAAAATCTAACTGTATACATTTTAGCGACGTCAAAAAATATCGCTAATTAACCAAAAAATGTCGCTAATACTAATTAGCGACATAATTAACGACGTTTATGTGCTGTCGCGTATTCCTTAGTCGCTAACAACAAAAATGTAGTTATTCGTCGCTATAGCGACGTATATTTGTGACATGATGATGTCGGCGTAGTTCCGACGTCCAGGGTCTCGACGTCGGTACATCGACGACGTCCTAAAGTGTCACCAAATATCGCTACAATAACGACTTAATCAGCGACGTTCTGTGACAAAAATACTGACATGGCAGACATGTCAGCATTATAGCGACGTTTAGCGTCACTTAGCGACAAAAAGCTATTTTTTAGCAACTAAATCTCCCCGTCGCTAATTATTGCAAGACGTCGCTATTTTTGAAATACAGTACTTATACTATCTTTACTAGGATGTTTAAATATTATGGAAGAAAAGCTATTGATTATCTTTTCTATGCAAAGAGGTTCTTTGTGAATTATTAAAATTTACAATAAACCCCAAGGGCACGAAAAAAGTAATCAATAACCTATCTTTCTAACATATGATCATCCCAATAAAGATACCATAAGTACTGTATAATAAAATATTATAACCATAAATGATTTGTACCATATAAAAAATATTAGTTGAGATATCAATATTACAACCATAAATTATTACAATATAGGTGATGATGGGGACTTGGGCGCTGTAGGGGTGGCAAGAGTAGGCCAGGCGTGGCGGAAGAAGTCGACGATGCAGATGGATGTCGGCAGTACGCGAGTCCTAAGAGAGACGAAGGACGAGGTGGTGTGAGTCGATGAGGGGGCCGTGGTCAAAGTTGTGGAGGATGCCGTTGTTGCTGACAATTGCGTAGGAGTCATAGAGGAGGGGGAAGAGGAGGTCCATCGAGGCAAGAACAAAGGGGTCAAAGTCGGCGGCAGATCCTGTCACGGAGGGGAGGGGGGTCGAGGTGGGTGGGGGAGCCGGTGCGGGTACAAAGGTGAGGGGGTTCGAGGCAAAGGCGGTGGCAGAGTGGGTGAGGTGGCAGAGGGGAGGGGGGTCGAGGGGAGGAGGGTCGAGACGGAGGGGAGGGGAAAGGGGGTCGAGCAGGTAGCAGAGCGGGTAAAGATGCAGAGGGAGGGGGTCAAGGCAGAGGCGGGTGGCAGAGTGGGTGCGGAGGCGGAGGGAAGGGGAGGGGGTCGAGGCGAAGGGAAGGGGAAGGGGAAGGGGAGTGAGAGTTGGGAGAGGAGTTAAGAGGGTTATTTATAGGGGGAAAAGGAATTTGAACCGACCTAAATTTTATGTACGTCGCTAATCATCGCTATATAGAGACGTCCAGCGACGATACGTCCAGCGACGATAAGTGACATTTTAGGGCGGGAATCAGAATATGAACTGACCGCGTAAATCGACGATGCTATAAAGTATCGCCAGACGTCACTAAATTTAAAAGTTTGGGGACGAAAGAGTGGAGGAAAATGAAACATCGAAACCCTATATGAAATAATTTAACGTCGTCTAATATAAGCGTCGCTAAATATCGCTAGTTTATAATATTCGGCGACGTACATATAGAAACGTCGTTGAACGTCACTAATTTAAAAAACATAGTGACTTTTGGCGACTTCTCGGCGACGTCCATTTCCATAATATTAATCATAGTCGCTAGACGTCGCTGAATGTTGCCAACAATAACGTATTACGATGTCATGTTATTATGTCGCTAAAATCTATAATATTAGCGATGTCTTAATCCGGAGTCCCTAAACACGTCGCTAATTTGACTTATTTTGGTAGTGGAACAAGATTAAATGTAACTATGAACTAACTTTTAAGTAATCTTAATCTGGTAAAATAATTGTATCCAAAATCGTTTCTTAAGTCCTAAAGTCACTAACACACTCACAAGATAATTTTTCCTATATGATGATGCAAAGTTTAGAGAACATGTTTGGATCTCATAATCGTAGTCTCATAAGCACTATCTAGGCAATAATTCCATTACCAGGGATCAGGTGGTGGCAGGTAGGCATGATGCTTAGTAGTCCGACCATTCCTCTTCGGGGGCAATAAATCATAACATCATTTAATACCAAATTTGACTTTTTATTGAATTAGGGTAAACATTTACATATAACACAATATACAGTTAGGTAGGTGATCTAAGCATTCATCCAACTCTCAACACAAGGCCTTGCGAAGGAACTAGATATACTAATCAGTTTTGTTTAATTATATTGCCTAGATTTTATACGCTGTGATCCAAACTATTCTCTCCCACCCAATACTCTATTCTACAATCATAATCAATCCTAAGTTCATTCTAATAGTTAAAACTTGTTTCCTGGCTGAAGTATACTTCTTGATTTGTATTTCTAGATTACATATATTACTTGTTGGAATACTTCCAACTATTGGAATAACATCAAATAAATTCTCTATACATGTTAATCTTATGTAATACAAGAATACAGTTAACAGGGTATTCCATAACCAAGGAAACAATATTCGATAATCAGATCGCTTACGCGTTTACAAGTCCATGTCCGTACAAATTCAAACCAAGACAGTTAACCTCTAGGTATTCCTAGAATTATTGTTACTCTATCTCCAGTCGATATCTAGTTATCTAGTTTTAGGGTTCGGTACGATACTACGTCATTTAAGCTTAGAAATTAGGCTATCATTCGAAATCCATAGACTTTTGGGACATAGTCTCCTTTGTATTTCGAGCTCCAAACATAGTAATATATTCGAGCTGGAGAAAATCTCCATAGAATCGACATGGGTCAAAGCCTATTCGGTGGAATAACTCTACACCTGACACACGCAGTTAATAGGGTAGATAGTAAATGCATAAAGGCACAAAACCAAATTTCACAAAAATTCTCGTATATATACCCTACTTTGTATAGAGAGCATAACTCCTATTATATTAATCCAAATACCATCAAATTATACCAATAAAAATCTTATCGAATACTCTTCGATTTCTATTTAGAAATAATCAAAGTTTAACAACGTTTAATAGGTCAAAACTGGTCTACAAAATAAAGTATAAAATATTACAGATTTTATTTTCCAGAATTATACGTCGATGGTGCACGGATAATAACTCCTATTAAATACACCTGAATGCTATCATATCATATAAAGTTAGAAAGCTTATTGAATCCTAGTCATTTTTTGTTCATACATATATGAGTTTTGAAGAAGTTTATTAGGTCAAAACTGCATACACAAAAATATACACATAGGTTCCATATTTTGATTCAAGGACTCTACATCACTGTTGCACGACCCATAATTCTTATCATATGAATTCAAACCCTATCGTATCATACACCATTGGAAAGATTATCGAATTATATTCAATTTTATTTTAAACAAAGTTATATTTTGACAGGGTTTAGTAGCTAAAAACTGACCCGGGAAAATACTGCGCATAGGAATAAATTCAGGATTACATTTTATAATTCTAAATCATGTCCACGCCTTATATGGGTATGTTACCTTAATAAAAAAAATTCTTAAAATCATGTTCTAAATCACATATATTATTCTCATAATTTATCTAGAATAAATACTTTACTTTTGAATTAATAGAATAAACCAAGAACAATATGAAAAATACATAAAAATGAGATTTTGTAGAGAAAGGGAGGACTTGTCTTGATTCTATAGGGTTTAGAAATTATGGAGGGGTGGAATGATAGTTTGGGAGGAGGTAGTGGATGGTATATGGCAAAAAGTTAGAAGCTAAGAAGTAAAATCGGTTCTGTAAAGAAAAAAGCTTATATGTATATATATAAAATCAATTCGTATATATATAATATTCATCCTTCTTATCTTTTACAAGATATTTATGGTTTTAAAGAGTGAACAAGGGGATTTTACCTCCCTACATGGCCCGCCACATACCTTGGCTCCTTAAGGAAGCCAAGGGTTAAGGTTTCAGGGTATTTTGGTCATTTCTAGGTTAAAGTTAATTAGGATCTTAATAAATACAATCATTTTCTAATTAAACCAAATCCTTTACACTAATTAATTCCTAATCCATGAATGACAAGATATAAAACAAATACTTCAAATAAAATCATAAAAATTTTTGTAAAGTAAATAATAATATTATATTGAAATTTTGGGAACACGAGAAATTACATAGTTGAAATAATGCAATTTTTCTCGAAAAACTATTTTCTCGTAAAACTTATATTTTCATATAAATAATAATAAGTATTAAATATAAATTTTAAACCCAACTATGATACTCTACCTTCATTAGAAAATTTTTGTCATCAGATTCAAATTATGCTTATAAAAGTATATCACCTACGTCACTCTAACATATATGAGACCGACAATTCCTTTCATACAAAGCTTTAAATGATGCCATTTTAATGCTAGTATAATAACTGTTATTATAGAAAAATCCAATTAGATGAAGATGAATATCCCATAATCCTCCAAAATTAAGAGTACAGGCTCTCAACAGAACTTCAAGAGTTTGAATAGTTCTTTCTGATTGTCTATTTGTTTGAGGGTGATATGCTGAGCTAAAATTTAAACGTGTGCCCAGACTTTCTTATAAGCTCCCCCAAAATTTTGAAGTAAGTCAGGATATCTGTCAGAAACTATGCTTGCAGGTACTCCATGCTGACTAACAATTTGTCTCATATACATATTAGCTAATATTTTAGTTGATTGACCCACTCGAAATGGTAGAAATCGAACAAATTTTGTAAGTCTATCCACAATAACCCAAATAGCATTGTCAGCCTTCTGATTCCTTGGAAATCCTGATACAAAGTCTATAGTAATATGATACCATTTCCATTCTGGTATTGGTAATGGCTGAAGAAGTCCTGCAGTCCTCTGGTGCTTTGCCTTTACTTGCTGACACACTAGGCATTTTGATACAAATCTTGAAA
Organism: Iris macrosiphon; assembly: GCA_036927795.1. Taxonomy (NCBI): domain Eukaryota; kingdom Viridiplantae; phylum Streptophyta; class Magnoliopsida; order Asparagales; family Iridaceae; genus Iris; species Iris macrosiphon. The sequence goes on along the minus strand of JAYESA010000108.1, from coordinate 292,366 downwards.
TTTCTCTTTTTATTCCATGCCACCAAAAATTTTGTTTGAGATCTTTATATATTTTTATACTCCCTGGATAAATAGAATATTGAGAGTTATGTGCCTCTGACATAACTTATGTTCTTAGATCTCCTTTTGGTACACATAATCTGTGTTCAGACCTCAATGTTCCATCTGGGTATTTACTTATCCCAGTCTGAAGCCTTGTTTTAGTCTTCTTCCATAATTCTTGTAATTTAACATCTTCTTGTTGAGTTGTTTTGATTCTCTCTACTAAAGATGACTGAACTTGCAAGTTAGCCCATGATCCTTTCTGCCTTTAGATATATAATTTTAATTCCCATTTTTCTTAAATTATCAAGGGATTTTTGTGTGTGTTCATAAAGAATGTTGTAGGTGTTCTACTTAATGCATCTGCTACTTTATTTGATTTGCCAGGATGATATTCTAGTTCCATATCAAAGTCCTTAAGTAGCTCTAACACCTTTTTTTGTCTCATATTTAATTCTTTCTGAGTGAATATATATTTTAAACTTTTGTAGTTAGTATAAACTTTAACGTTTTCACCATATAGGTAGTGCCTCCATAATTTAAGTGCAAACACTATTGCTGCAAGCTCTAGATCATGTGTTGGATAAATTTTTTCATGCTGCTTCAATTATCGAGAGACATATGCTATAACTCTTCCATATTGCATTAGTACACAACCCATGCCTTTACCAAAAGCATCTCTATAAATTTTATAACCCCCAGATCCGCTTGGTAATGCTAGAACATGTGATGTAATAAGTCTTTCTTTTAGTTCTTCAAATGCTGCCTGGCATTTGTCGGTCCAGATAAATTTCTCATCCTTCCGTGTCAAACGGGTTATAGGTTCAAAAATACTCGAATTTTTTCTACAAATCTTCTGTAATATTCTGCTAACCCAAAAAAAATTTAAATTTCTGCTACAGACTTTGGTATAGGCTATGATCTTACTACTTTTACTTTCCTTGGATCAACTGAAATTCCTTCTCCACTGTTGATATATCGAAGAAAAGATATACGGTCTAGACAAAATTTATATTTGCTAAGCTTCCCGTATAATTGTTCTTGTCTCAAAGTTTGAAGTACTATCCGTAGATGTTCTTCATGTTCTTCCTCATTCTTGGAATATATCAAAAATATCATCGATAAATACTATGACAAATTTATCCAAGTATTGGTAGAATATATGATTCATAAGATCCATAAAGATTGTAGGAGCATTAGTTAATCCAAATGGCATAACTAAGAATTCGTAATGCCCATATCGGGTTCAAAAAACAGTTTTTTATACATCTTCTTTCTTTACTTTTACTTGATGATAACCTAACCTCAGATCAATTTTAAAATACTTGTACTCCTCCAAGTTGATCAAATAACTCAAATTCTTGGTAATGGATATTTGTTCTTGATAGTCACCTCATTCAATGCTCTATAATCAATGACCAGTCGTAATGTGTCATCTATCTTCTTCATAAATAAGACTGGTGCTCCCCAAGGTGAAACACTTGGTTGAATAAATCTTGTATTCAACAGTTCTTTTATTTGTTTATTCAACAATGCTACTTTTTTCTTATTCATAGGATATATTTTCTTTGCTACTGGTGCTGCTCCAGGAACCAGATCTATAGTAAGCTCTACTATTCTGTCTGGTGGTAGTCCTGATAATTCATCAAAAAATACATCCTTAAATTCAGATACTATCATCGGGAATTCTTCTTCTTCAATATTTTGGAATACTCCTCGAATTAGCCTCATGATCTCGAATAAATTCACGTATTTCTCTTCCTGAAAGTTGAAATATAACCCTTCTTTGACCATAATCTATATTAGCTAATGCTAATGTCAACCAATCTATTTCGAAGTCTATATCATAATCGATCATTGGAAAAACTAAAAGTCTTACACGGAATAATTTACCTCAAATTCTGATTAGACAAGCTTTACATATATGATTGACTTCCACCAATCTATTTCCCGTTAAAATTATCAATTCTAGGTAATGGTTCAGTTTCAATCTCATGCAAACATATAAATGTAGTAGATATAAAGGAATGTGTAGGGCTTGAATCAAATAATACTATTACTGGATAAGATAAAACTAATATTGTACCTGTCATAACTTTTTCAGGTAATTTTGTCTCATTAGTATCCATCAAGAAAGCCTGACCATGCTTCTTGTGTTCTTTGTGCTTGTTAGAATTATTTTACTTGAGGTGGTAATAGATACCTATACTGACTTCCTACAGGTACCATAGTCTGCATCACTGGTGCTGCCTGCTGTATTGGCCTTGGAGCATTTAACATCAGTCTCAATATATTCCCTGAACTACCTGCCTTGGGTTAAACCCTGAATTCATTGGCCTTGGTACAAATTATTGATATGGTGCCATAGGCCTTGTCATAGACATCTGGGAACACTGAGTAATTTGATGATCTATTGCTCGTTATCTTAAACACCATCCATTATATTTTCTATAGTGATTCTTTAAATGGACTGGTTTCCTACAGAAATTGCATATGGGCACACCCTTTGATGTTGTCATCTCTAGTCACTTGGTTCTTTGAAGAAGATCCTGGTTCAAAGTTTTTCTTCTGACCTCCAACCTTTGTTACTTGCCTATCTTTTTGTATCATTTCTTGATCTCGGACAGCTTCAATTATCTAAGAATATGTTTAGCATTTATAACATGTAACTTTGCCCTTAAGTTTACTTTCTAACCCTTCTTTGAACCTGGATACTTTAGCTTTTTCTGTAGCTACCATATAAAGAGCAAATATACTTCAACTGGTAAATTCTGCAGCATATTCATTCACAGTATATTTATCCTATTTTAGTTGAATAAATCTCCTTTCTAACTCCATTTGAGCCGATTCTGGGAAAAATCTTTCTTCAAATTTACTTTTAAACTCTTTCCATATCACAACTTTATCAGACTCCTCTGGGTGATCTATACACCACTAGCTTTCTACTACATCTTCTAATTAGGTTCTTATTATTGCTACCAATCTTCTGGTTCAATCTTTGCTCCTTTAAGCAATCCTTCAATAGTCCTCAACCATCGCCCAGCTTCCAATGGACTTTCAGTTCCACAAAAAAATTTTGGAATTAGTTTTTTGAAGTCGGCAATAGCTCAAGTTTTCTGTTGGGGAGGTGTCCTAAGTTGTTCAAGTATAGCTGCTGAGGTAGCTTGTGCAGTATTATCATGCTGATTATTCATTTGTAAGAGTTTTTAGAAAATTTGGAGTAAATTAGCGACACTTGTCTTAGCTTGGTTATTAAGAAGGGACTGGAATTCAGAATCGTCCATTTTCTAAATGGAGACAAGGAATATAAATTTTTTAATAAACTAATCCAAGTAGTTATAATAACATTATTAACAATAATTAAAAATTAAAAGAACAGTTATCTAAAAGTAGAAAAAAACTGTACTTTATTTACAGAAATAATATATTATACAGTGCTACAAAGATACCTAGCTACTATTTACATCTGTTGTTATACTAAAATGAACTCCAGCAAACAAAAAGACAACCTTATATCTATCTTTCACATAAACTAGTTTTATATACGTACATACTACACATATAGTAGTTTTATTTATATAACTATCTCTTATACTCACTCAGTCATATCTTATCATCCTCATCCTATAACCACCTAAAATCTCTACGTAAGGATGACTATCCATCCATTCCGGTAAAGTACCATCATAGCCAATTTTTCATGGATTTGAGTCTTGGGAGGGTTGGGCTCGAATAATCTGAAAGTATATTCTTTTCTCGAATATCACTTCAGTCCTGTCTTCTATGTCCTGAATGATAGGTTTCATAACTCCATAGAGAATCTAATAAACAGTTATCTTTTCATCTTCTTCCATCCTCAGCAGGCACCTACAATGGTAATAATACCCATATGTGGCCCGGTCACTCCCGTCGAATCGTAAATGAGGTAGGAATCGATGAACCATCCTACACACACATAAAGGAAACTAATCAGTACTTAGTATTAGAAACTTAAACACAACTATAGGTAATTAAGAGTAAATAATCCTGAATCAGGTTTCCTTAAAATATAAACACATGCTATGAAAATATAAAATAAGCATACTAAACTTAATTTTCTTAACCTTATAATACCCAATACTTGTATCTTAAGGTTCTTGTTAGAATTTTCCTAGAAATCAATCTTAGGATCTTATATATATAATTAACAGACCTGCTACCTAGATGTAGACTGCTGCATATCTATAATGCAGACCTACATGAGCCACTACTAAAAGACGTATCACATCCTGCTCCCAATAAACGGTGAGTTGAGTACGTAACCAATATCTCCAAACTACGTGCTTAACGAATAGACCTATATCCATAAACACGATTGTTGCCTGTAAGTTCTAGAATAAAGTATAGGATAAAGCTAAACCATTAACAAGTAAGAACTAAGTATACTCACAATATCAAGCTTTTACATTTATAACTCACAAGTTTGAGTTCTATCTTTAAAAGAAAGTATACAAGTTACTCACTAAAATATACAACCACATAACTGTCTCCCATTAGATTAATACAAATATAATTATACAAGAACACAAAATAAAATTATTCTACCCACGACATCCCTTACTCTTCATATTCGTCCATATTATATAAGGAAAGAATCTCATCTTTGTCCCGGCCTTCATCTAGTAAACAAAAACTAGGTCATCAAAGACATGCAAGTCCTCGATTCAAGAAAGGTAAAATAAATGAAATAATATGATACAAAAGATCAAGTACAATAAAAATCTAACCTGAATAAAATCTAAGTACAAGATTAAATGTAACTATGAACTAACTTCTAAAGTAATCTTAATCTGGTAAAATAATTGTATCCAAAATTGTTTCTTAAGTCCTAAAGTCACTAACACAGTCACAAGACAAAATTTTCTATATAATGATGCAAAGTTTAGAGAACATGTTCGGGTTTCACAATTACAGTGTCACGAGCACTATCTAGGCAATAATCTCGTTAACAGGGATCATGTAGTAGCTGGTAGGCACAATGCTTAGTAGTCCGACCACTCTTCTTCGAGAGCAATAAATCATAACATTATTTAATACCAAATTCAAGTTTTTATCAAATTAAGGTAAATATTTACAGATAATACGAGATACAGGTAGGTAGGTATTATATTGCCCATATTTCATATGCTGTGATCCAAACTATTCTCCCCGCCCAATGCTCTTTTCTACAATCATAATCAATCTTAAGTTTATTATAATAGTTAACACTTTATTTTTCGGCTCATCCCTTACTCTTCAGATTCGTCCACATTATATAAGGAAAGAATCTCATCTTTGTCCCGGCCTTCATATAGTAAACAAAAACTAGGTCATCAAAGACATGCAAGTCCTCGATTCAAAAAAGGTAAAATAAATGAAATAATATGATACAAAAGATCAAGTACAATAAAAATCTAACATGAATAAAATCTAAGTACAAGATTAAATGTAACTATGAACTAACTTCTAAAGTAATCTTAATCTGGTAAAATAATTGTATCCAAAATTGTTTCTTAAGTCCTAAAGTCACTAACACAGTCACAAGACAAATTTTTCTATATAATGATGCAAAGTTTAGAGAACATGTTCGGGTTTCACAATCGCAGTGTCACGAGTTGATTTATATTTCTAGAATACATGTATCACTTGCAAGAATGCTTCCAATTATTGGAATAACACCAAAAAATTATCACATGTTAATCTTATATAATACGAGAATATAGTTAATAGGGTATTCCAGAACCAAGGAAACAATATTTGATAATCAGATTGCTTACGCGTTTACAAGTTCATGTTAGTACAAATATGAACTTAGATAATTAACCTTTAGTTATTCCTAGAATTATCGTTACTCTGCATCCAGTCGATATACAGTTATCTAGGTTTAGGGTTTGGTACAACACCATGGCGTTTAAGCTTCAAAATTAGGCTATCTTCCGAAATCCTTAGACTTTCGGACAGAGTCTCCTTTGTATTTCGAGATCCAAACACAGTAATATATCTGACCCAGAGCAATTCTCCATAGAATTGACATGGAACAAAGCTCCTTCAGTGGAACAAATCTACACCGGACACACACAATTAATAGGATAGATAGTAAATGCATAAAGGCACAAAACCAAAATTTACAAAAATTCTACCATGTATACCCTACTTTGTACAGAGCATAACTGCTATTATTTGAATACAAATACCATCAAATTATACCTTTGAAAATTTTATCGAATTTACTTCATTTTCTGTTTAGACATAATCAAATTTTGACGTTTAATAGGTCAAAACCTGTTTACAAAATACGGTATAAAATGTCCCAGATTTTGTTTCCAGAATTGTACATCGATGGTGCACGACCAAATAACTCTTATTAAATACACCCAAATGCTATCATATCATATACGGTTGGAAGGCTTATCGAATCCTCTTTACTTTTTGTTCATATATATCTTGATTCTGAAGAAGTTTATTAGGTCAAAACTGGCATACACAAAAATATGCACATAGGTTCTAGATTTTGATTCCAGGATTCTATACCTCTATTGCACGACCCATAATTACTGTCATATGAATTCAAATCTTATCATATCATATACCGTTGGAAAGATTATCGAATCCTCTTCAATCTAATTTGAACAAAATTAAATTTTGATAGGAGTTTAGTATATGAAAACTGACCCAAGAAAACACTGTGCCCTAGGAACGAATTCAAGACTATATTTTCTAATTCTAAGTCATGTCCACGCCTTATATGTGTGTGTCACCTTAATAAATTTTTTTTAATTATATTCTAAACCACATATATTATTCTCACAATTTATCTAGAATAAATAATTTACTTTTGAATTAATAGAATAAACCAAGAACAATATGGAAAAATACATAAAAATAAGATTTGTGTAAAGAAATGGAGGACTTGCCTTGATTCTATAGGGTTTAGAAATTATGGAGGGGTGGAAAAATAGTTTGGGAGGAGGTAGGAGATGGTGTATGGTGAAAATTTAGAAGCTAAGAAGTAAAATGGGTTATGTAAAGAAGAAAAATTACATGTATATATAAAAAATTAATTCTTATATATATATATATATATATATATATATTATTAAATCCCTCCCTTTTTATATATTCACTAAGACGGTTGTACCACATCCTTCCGGATTATTTCAAACTGCACAATGAACGTCTTAGCTTTATGGAATGCATGTTCTTAGATTTTGAGCTGGGTAGGTTTAAATCGATCTAGAATTTTCATATAGATATCGCTATCTAAATTACTATATAGATAGATTGTTACAACATCCATAATTCTCATGTCCAGCTTTTTTTCAACTGTCAGACTTATCAAATAACGAAACATTTTTGTATCCATTACTGGAGAATACGTCTCTTCGTAATCAATCTCGGGTCTCTGAGAAAACTCTTGTATCACTAATCGTGCCTTAAATCGATCAATTTTATTCTTTTTTCTTATTTTCTTACAAACACCCACTTGTAACCTACTGGTCTGACGCCTTTTGGTGTTTGTACTATATGTCCGAATACTCCACGTTTATTAAGGGAATCAAATTCTGCTTGATTTTGGCCAATCTTTTCTTTGTCGACATTCATCGATGCTACATGGTTCAGTGTCATCAATGCCCTTAGATATTTCAGTAGCTACTGAGAATGAGAATATCTCATATATTGTTATATCTTTGCGATCCCATACCTCTCTTGTATATGTATAAAATATAGAGATCTCTTTGCTTTCAGGTACCTGAGCTTTCTCTTGGGCTTGTGTCTTTTTAAAGACAATAAGCTCTTCTGGATTTTCAGAGAGTATGGATCTGTCATTCATAACCTCTTTTTGATTGCTATGTGTAACTTCCTTAAGAGCGTTACTTGGATATTTTCTCTTTCTAGGGACTAAGTCCTTTGAACCTATAGGTCTACCACGTATCTGACATGTAGTAGATTCATTAGCCACTCTTCTATTTTTTTCTACGGGGATATCAATTCGAGCTGGCGTATTTGCAGCGGGCATACGTGATTTAATCACTTTAGCTGTATCAGTAAATACATCTGGCATTTGATTTATAATCTCCTGTAGATGCAATATCCTTCGTACCTCAGTTTCACATTGATTAGTATGAGGATCTAGATGAGACAGAGTAGGATTATCCTACGATAATTTATGCCATTTATTTGTGGCGAATGGTTCTGTAAGAACATTCTTTTCTTTCTTATCTCCTCCTAACGACAAAAAATTAGTCTCATCAAAATGGCAATGTACGAATTTAGCAGTAAAAATATCACCAGTTAAGGTTCAAAATATCTAATGATTGAGGGAGAATTAAAACTAATATAAATTCCTAAACAGTGCTGATGTCCCATTTTAGAATGATGGAAGGGGGTATAGGAACATAAACAGCATAATCATATTTATGCAAATGAGAGATGTTAGGTTGATGACCTGTCACAAGTTATGATGGTAAAAATTCATGATATGGAGTTGGCCTAACAATAATAAATTAGCAGCATATAATATGATATGTCCCTAAGCTGAAATGGGTAAGTTTGATTGCATGAGTAAAGGCATTGTTATATGCTGAAATTGTTTAATCAAGGACTCTGCTAAACCATTTTAGGTATGAACATGAGGGACATAATATTCAACTTCTATTCCTACGAAAGCACAATAATCATCAAAAGTACGGAAGTGAACTCAACTACATTATAAAGTCGAATCGTTCTAACATGTTGGTCAGGAAAATGGGTCTTATGCTTAATCAACTGAGAAAGTAGCATGGAAAAGGCAAAATTTCTAGATGAGAGTAAGAAAATATTTGACCATCGACTAGAAGCATCTATTAGAACTATAAAATACCTGAAAGATCCGCAAGCAGGATCAATTGGTCCACAAATATCACCTTATATTCTCTGAAAAATGGTGGTGATTCAGAAGCTATTTTGAGAAGTTGTAAACCCCCTCACCCAAAATAGGTATTTTGTGTGTATTTTATATTATTATATATTATTTTAAATATTAAATTTCTTTAGAGTATTCTCTTAGTTAATTAGAAAATAACAATTTTAATATATTTACTTATATAAATATTTATTTAGAATTATTTTTAGGCTATTTTAGATTTTTGGAGATTTTAAAATAATTTTTAGGTAATTAAAACATAGGAAACGTAAATTTTTAGGACTTTCATGATTTACTATGAGAACATACTTGTATATTGTTCCCACAAAATATTTATTTTAGGTTAAAATATTTAATTATATTTTTTTGTAATTTATTTAGAACTTTAAGAATTTTATTTATTTTTTTAAATTATTTAGGATTTATTTGGATATATATCGTCTTAATATTAGATATATGCTAATTTAGTGTTAATAGATATTATTAAGATTATATATAAATTATTTGTATTATCTTTAATTCTATTTAAAATTATAAATTATTGAGATAAACTCAAACTCTATTTTAAATTAATTCAAATCCTGAGCCTATTAGAAAATCAACTTCATGCATATCCTATCATTATTTAAACTTATCCTAATCATATCCAAATTAGCCAATCCTAGTCGTATTCAATTAAGTAGTGTCCTGCATTATAAATACGTAATCCTTCATATTTTTTTCCCAAATTTTTCTCTTTTTCGTCCAAAAAGAGTCAAAATTCGTCATAAATTTAGCCTCATTTTCTAGTAGTTATGACGACTTAAAAAGACGATGTCTCCTAGCTCCGGACTTCAAACACGTTCCAGTTTTTTTTTGTTAGAACCATATTAAGGTTAGTTTTCTTATTATATAAATTATTTTAATAATTTATGAACCTATTTTCCAGAAAATTCTAAAAGTGCCAGATCCCGAACTCGATTATGAGCCGTTTGAAGTTTTAAAAATCTGACATGATGAACTTCCATAAAATTATTTTTTCAGAATTTAACATGCAAGTTTAATCTAATATAAAATTTGTGCAACGTAGACGTAAATAAAAAATTATCAAAAACTGTCATCTGTGTGCCCTTGTGGCCATAACTCTTTACCGACTTATAAATTTATGAAACCGTCAATTCCGACATTCATGTAGCGCTAAAATATTATATAATATTTTACACACAAATCTAGGATTTGAGTTGGTTGATTTTTTGATCAACGGATTATCTTGATTTGCGTGCCACATATCACAAATCCGTAAAGTTGACTTTTTAGACCAAAATTAGGATTTAACAATAAAATCAGATTATAATAAGATTTTTAGGTTATTTTATTCAGAATTAAAATAGATTAAAATGGAGGAACCTATTCACCCACTTTTGTAACCTAACTTGTTTAATTTATGTGACGGATAGATCGGACGACGCCTTGAGTTGGGACTTCATTCTTTTTCAGACCAGGCAAGTATATCTTGCCAAATTGTTTACAGTAGTTTGCATGCTTATCATATTTTCATGTATTCATTATATATGTATTTTCTTTCAGTCATAATTATATATTATATATGTTGACACACACTTGACACATAGTATCATGGGAGGAGAGGACAATCAGTAGGCGTATGGGCTACCCATACTGATAAATTGTAGTAACTAGCATGCACTATGGTAGTTGTGACACGATGGTCACTACCCTCGCGGTATGTCAGCTTCTGGTGTCATGATGGTCGCTACTCTCGCGGTATGACGGCTGATGATGTTCATGGACGTGTGTGTGAGTTGTGAGATAGATAGAGTATCCTATACCTACCCATACGTCAAAATGATTGTCCTCATTATGCATGTCATATAGATTGTCTAGTACAACATACTTATTTATTTTTTGTCTATTATGTATGTTTACTGTATTCAATTGGCATGCTTCTATGTATCTTGTTACGTTCTTTTGAGAACCTGGTCCCTTTCTAGCTGTAGACGATCTTGACTATTTACAGGAGCATGGATCAGGACTTGCTACTTCTCTCTCTTTCGAGGAGGTCTTCTCTTCGAGTCTCATTATTTATTAGATGTACTTATTTTTTTTTATTATATTCTAGTTTGGTAGTGGATTTGTCTCCACCCAGCTACTTATTCTTATCAAGTATTTTATACTTGATTCAGTTATATAGTTGATTGATTATTTGATTATGTGGATGAGATCTAGTTATGCCCAGTGACTTGTGACAATATATAACCACATGTGAGTTAATATTCATATTACAGCGTACGTGCGTATTATGGTATCTATATATTGAAGTTGCTATATATATACGGCTGGCGTGCTTACGTATTCATGGTCCTACGTATTTTGGGACTGGGGTGTGACATATTTTTATGGTGGCCCATGCAGGTCGAGAGTATATTGTCTCGGTTACATTACTTTACCGAACAAGCATGCGCATAGGATTAGAATATAGGATCTCATCCACTTATTTTATCATCTCCCTTAATTTTATTTCGCACTCTTATTTGATAGCTTGCATTGTATCTTGCTTGATCCTTTCACAACGTTAATCTTATCTTTTCTTTCGTGCTTGAGAGGGGTTAGGAAGGTGACTTGTACTAGGTATATACACTCTATTGTTCAATAACACTACTAGTTAAATTCTTGTAAGTTTGGTAGTATGCCTCATAACCTAATATCACATAGTTCTTTTGACCTATTAATGAAGTATAATTGAATGACGCCAACTATAGGCTAGCATAAGAAGATAGTGTTTATCCAGACTGTAGAACTTTAGAGGTCTATACCCTCATTTGGTCGACTAGAGACTTAGACAAGAAGTTAGTATGACAACTGTAGAGGCACAATACCGGGCGAGTCTTATCTTCTTGGTGAACTTAAATTATTATGTACCTTCCTCCATCATAATCCAGCGTACTTATATTTTTTGCACTACCTCCGCTTATGTTGCTATTTTATAGCCTAGTTTTGCAAGCTTATTCTTTTAACGATTTTGTTCATGAAATATGTGTTATTGGAGATGCCTACTAATACATGGTCTAAATCAGAATCAGTGTATTATGGTCTGATCAACTTTAATGCACTTGGTTCGCTCTTCGCATGACTACTTTACATGGATTGAGATATAGTTGACTTAGCATGTTAGACAAATATACTTGCCCTCTAGACATACATAACTGTACTGATATGAGCACACAAATAGGAATTTACCAAAATAAGATTTTAATCCACAACTGCCCTGACAACTCTCTTTTTGAATTCTTTAATCGCCTTGAACCCCGTACTTGTATATTGTCACCTCCTCCTTAAATTCTTTATTATTGTTTTTCGTCTTCTCCTATTTCGGAAAGATGAACGCTCATGCTTGGTATAAGTTTGATACACGGAGAATACTAGATATACCCCATAGGCCAATCGTATTACTTTGTGACTATCTTTTGTAATTAAGGCATAAAATATGTGAGATATTTTGTGGATTGAATAACACGATTAAATAATTTGAGCAAGTTTTTCTTAAATATATAGCCTATGTGATAGATCGATAAATTCTAAGTTAGGTAGAAGTTGCATTGTCAACTTGAGGTAAAAAATTTTAGATTATAATCAAGTAAGATTAGATTGAGAGATTTAAGTCATTTTAATTTTGAGAATTTTTAGAAGAATGATTTAGATGATGATGATTTAACTTTAAAGATAAGAATACCTTATAGAATAAATTTTAAAATTTTGATATTGCAGACCAAATATTTATAATCTAAGCACATGATTTAAACTTTGAATATTGGAGATTGAATTAATGATTTAAATCTTGAGAAAAAAATATATAACTCTAAACATGAACATTGATGGATTAAATTCAAAATTTTATAATTTGATGATTTGAATTAAAAGTTAAATTTTGATTGTTGGATCACCTATTTAAAATATTGATAATAGAAATTGAATTTAAAATTTGAAGAGTACAAAATTCTTAAGTTGAAATATAGGAATAAGATTTGATTAGAATTGTTTAAAATCTATAGGAGATTGTGATAGTTAGAAATCCTGATGTAAAATTAGATGTCATATAGATTTGAATTAAATTTGGATGTTGATTATTTAAAAATTGAGAAGAGATTACGATAGGTTGAATTTTGATTTAAACATTGGTTATTTTAATTCTGAAGAGATTATGATGGATTTGAATAGATTTTGTCATTTAAAATTTTAAGAAGATTGTGGTTGACTTGCCTTAGATACAAATGTGAAAAATTTAACAAAATATTCTTTATTTTTAATTTCGAGGACAAATTTTTTGTAAGTTGGATAGATTGTAAACCCCCTCACCCAAAATAGGTATTTTGTATTTATTTTATATTATTATATTTATTATATATTATTTTAAATATTAAATTTTTTTAGAGTATTCTCTTAGTTAATTAGAAAATAAAAATTTTATTATATTTACTTATATAATATTTATTTAGAATTATTTTTAGGCTATTTTAGATTTTTGGAGATTTTTCTAGAATTTTTAGGTAATTAAAACATAGAAAACGTAATTTTTTAGGACTTTCATGATTTACTATGAGACCATACTTGTATATTATTACTACCAAATATTTATTTTAGATTAAAATATTTAATTATATTTTTCTTTAATTTATTTAGAATTTTAAGAAATTTATTTAGATTTTTAAAATTATTTAGAATTTATTTGGATATATATAGTCTTAATATTAGATAGATGCTAATTTAGTGCTAATAGATATTAATAAGATTATATATAAATTATTTTTATTATATTTAATCTATCTAAGATTATAAATTATTGAGATAAACTCAAACTCTATTTTAAATTAATTCAAATCCTGAGCCTATTAGGAAAGCAACTTCATGCATATCTTATCATTATTTAAACTGATCCTAATCATATCCAAATTAGCTAATCCTAGTTGTATTCAATTAAGTAGTGTCCACCATTATAAATATCTCATCCTTCATATTTTTTTTCCCCAAATTTCCCTCTTTTTCGTCCAAAAAGAGTCAAAATTCGTCATAAATTTAGGCTCATTTTCTAGTAGTTATGACGATTAAAAAGACGATATCTCCTAGCTCCGGACTCCAAATGCATTCCAGTTTTTTTGTTAGAACCATATCAAGGTTAATTTTAAAAATATATAAATTATTTTAATAATTTATGAACCTATTTTTAAAAAAATTCTAAAAGTGCCAATTGTCCGAAATCAGACGCGTTTTCGTATTTTTGAGATTTCGGGAGATCTCGAACTCGGAATTACGAGTCGTTTGAAGTTTCAAAAATTTGACATGATAAACTTCCATAAAATTATTTTTTAGAATTTAATATGCAAGTTTAATCTACTGTAAAATTCGTGCAACGTAGACGTAAATAAAAAATTACCAAAAACTGTCATCTGTGTGCCCTTGTGGCCATAACTCTTTACCGACTTGTGATTTTATGAAACCGTCAATTCTGACGTTCATATAGCACTAAAATTTAAAAAATTTTATACACAAATCTTGGATTTGAGTTAGTTGACTTTTTGGTCAAATTAGGGTTTAACAATAAAATTCGTAAAGTTGTGCGCCACAGATCACAAATCTGTAAAGTTAACTTTCTTTGGAACAAAATTAGGGTTTAACAATAAAATTAGATTATAAAAGATAAAAACTATTTAAGGTTATTTTATTCAAAATTAAAATAGATTAAAATGGAGGAACCTATTCACCCACTTTATTAACCTAACTTGTTTAATTTATGTGACGGGTAGATCGGACGATGCCTTGAGTTCTGACTTCATTATTTTTTAGATCAGACAAGTATACCTTACCAAATTATTTACAGTACTTTGTATGCTTATCATATTTTTATATATTCATTATATATATATTTTTTTTAGTCATAATTATATATTATATATTATATATGTTGACACACACTTGACACATAGTATCATGGGAGGGAAGGACAATCAGTAGGCGTATGGACTACCCACTCTGATAAACCATAGTAACTAGAATACACTACGGTAGTTGTGTGGCGATGGTCGCTACCCTCGCGGTATGTCGGCTTCTGGTGTTACGATGGTCGCTACCCTCGCGGTATGACGACTGATGATGTTCATGGACGTGTATGTGAGTTGTGAGATAGATAGAGTATCCTATACCTATCCATACATTGAAATGATTGTCCTCATTATGCATTTCATATAGATTATCTAGTACAACATACTTATATATTTTTTGTCTATTATGCATGTTTACTGTATTCAATTGGCATGCTTCTATGTATCTTATTATGTCCCTCTGAGGACCTGGTCTCTTTTTAGGTGTAGACAATCTTGACTATTCGCAGGAGCACGGATCAGGACTTGCTACTTCTCTCTCTTTCGAGAAGGTCTTTTTTTTGAGTCTCATTGTTCATTAGATGTATTTATTTTGTTTCTCTTATATTCTAGTTTGGTAGTAGATTTATCTCTATCCAAGAGTACTTGTTCTTATCAAATATTTTATACTTGATTCAGTTATATAGTTGATTGGTTATTTGATTATGTGGATGGGATCTAGTTCTGTCCTGTGACTCATGACAATATATATACCACATGTGAGTTAATATTTATATTACAGCGTACGTGCGTATTATGGTATCCATATATTAGAGTTGTCATATACATACGGCTGGCGTGCTTACGTATTCTTGATTCTACGTATTTTGGGACTGGGGTATGACAGAAGTGAAGGTCTTGTAATAAGTTTACCCTGTGAACAAGCTACATACAAATGTTCAGTAGGAAAGATAAGAGTTTGGTATGATAAATTATGCTCATTGGTATTATTGATGACCTTTTTTAACATAGTCGATCCTGGATGACCCAATCTGTCATGCCAAAGGATTAGATTTCTTGGATTCTTTAGCCTTTTGCTAGTGATGGGGTGAGATTCTACTACCTTCAGAGTAGTTTGATATAGCCCCGAGGAGGTTAACTTTCACTTTTCTAATGTGATCTTATTGCTTCCAATATTAGAGGTGATACAACGATACTCTTTGGTATCATCGTTCATGGTTTCAACATGAAATCCGTTCATTTGAAGATCTCTAAAGTTGAGTAAATTTTTATTAGATCTACTAGAGAAATATATATTTTGAATGACTAAGTGTGTTCCAATTGGCAACACAACATCGGCCTTACCATAACCTTCTATAATCTGCACGGGTCCAGCAATAGTGGTCATCTTGGCAGTGTTTGAGGCATATGTTGTGAAAAACTTTCAAGTTTTTATATAGTATGATTTGTTGTACTATCTATCAAGCATATGCCATCATCATTGTCCATACCTTTCAAAAACAAAATAATAATATATTAATATCCTACAAAATGATTAAAATTGGCATATTATTAATTATTATAACTTGATCTAAATCTAAATAAAACTGCTTCAAAGAAAGTAAACTACCTATACTATTGATTATATGACCAATTTATTCAAAGTAGAAAGTAAATAAACTTAGATAAGCATACAATAACTATTCATTGACTTTGCCTATCATGGCGTTGAACTGGTCTTCCGAAATTATGTTTCCTTCCTTATCTTGGAAGAAATAATTATTATCCATGTGTGTTGTACCCTCTATGAGATTAGTCTCCATACCCTTTGAGGCTTCATACTCGTCTACTTTCTTTTGTGAGGTGCGACAGTTTCGTATCAAATGACCAGCTCTTCCACAAAGTTTGCAAATATCAGTTGGAGCAGCTGGATTGGAAATTTGGACATTGTTTCTTCGATGATTAAATCCCTTATTTTTGAACTGTGTATCGTTCCTTAGACCCGGATTGTAGCTATTTTTTTGGCTTCCACGACGTCAATGCCCTCTACCTCTGTGATTTCCTCGACCCCTAGTATTGATCATATTTTTTCGAGCACTAGTCGCATTCACTTTAGCTAGAATTTGTGCAGACCCAGTTGGTCTACTATTATGGTTTTTGATTAATAACTTATTGTATTTTTGGCTACGAGTAAGATAACAATGAGTTAGAAATACTTCTTAAAATTCTTCTCCCTATATGTTTGTTGTAGGGTCATATTAGTCGCATGAAATATGGTAAATATTTTCTCTAGCATGGAATGCTCTGTCACTTCTTCACTACATAACTTAAATTGTGAAGTAATCCTGAACATAGCTGAATTATAGGCTGCAACTATCTTATAATCTTGGAAACGTAGATTGAGTCATTCATGGAGTATACCTAGTGGTATGACTATTTTCTGGTAATCATATCTCTCAGCTAAAGAATTTTATAGTACCAATGGGTCCTTAACTGTTAAGTACTCAGCCTTGAGATCATCATGAATATGATGTCTTAGAAAAATTTAAGCCTTCGCTTTATCTTGTGCAGATATTGGTTCATCTGTCATAATTACGTCACCTAAGCTCTTGGCTTGAAGGTGCAATTCAGCATCCAATCTCCAGTTGAAAAAGTTCTTTCCTTCTAAGTTTAGTAGCTTAAAATCATGCTTTGTGAGGATCAACATATTGCTGTATAAGATAAATAATAACAAGTTAACATAAGAACTTGATAAATCACCAAATAATTCATGTTTATGATGTATGTTTCAAATAATGATGTTTCAGAAGTCTATTTATACCAAACAAATCTTGTTCATGGTATGCTTCGAACAATGATGTTCTAAAAGTCGTAGGTAAATACCAAATACTAGATATCATGATATGCTTCGAACAATGATTATGTTCAAGAAGTCTTTCAAAAATATCACATATGGTATGCTTCGAACAATGATGTTCCAGAAGTCTTATATATATAGACCAAACAATTCATATTTATGGTCATCAGATCTCTGATAATTTTGATCTAAATGTATTAATATATATAAAAGAAAGAAAGAATAACTTCAGCGTTATCTCTGAGAGATCTATATACGATTAACATCGGAGTGTTATCAGAGTTAACTAAAAGAAGTGAGATGAATGGATAAAAATTATTTTTTTAGCCCTAGCTGTATGCCAAGAGATGTATAAACATCAACATCAGGCTGCACCTAGAGTATGCATATACAGAAAAAATAAATATAAATAACTATACATATTACCGAAGTAGAGAATCCGCAAATGGCGGCTTCATTGAGATGCTCTTGCTTTTTTTCTCCCGTTAGAGATTCGTGCTGATAATGTGTTAGAATAAACTTAGAAGATGGAAGAAGAAAATAGAGAGAGGATCTCTTATTAGTGTAATCACATAGTGGGATGCAAATGCCTTATTTATACAACCCAATGAAGGTGTAATACTAATCTCTAACCAATGTTGACTAAAAATAAAGTGGGAATCCAACCCTTTAGTAACCTACGTTATAACAAATTATTAATAGTTGAGGTTATGAATGAGACTTGAAAAGAGTAAAGACAGTTCCCTAATTTTTTTTCTATACGCAATTATCTAGTTGTCCATAATTTTCTAGTTGTCCATTTAAATTTAAAAGACAATTTTAATTAGTATAAATATATAAGGACATATTTAGAATAAAAAAATCTTATAGTGAAGTTTGAATTTGTTTTTAATTATATAGAAGTATAGATTTGTTCAATCATATATAAAATAATTTTTTTGTGAGAAACAAACAAAATTAGATCATATATTTTTAAGAATTACTTTACTATCATGCAACATTTGTTATATAAACAGAAAGGCCTCGTTTAGAGATGACAATTTCATTCGAAATGAAGAGATACTATTTTAAGGGATGGATTTAGAGATTTAAAAACGGGGATGAGGGCGAGGATGATGATTAAAAAAATTAATTCGGTCAGGTTCAAGGATGGATATGGATATAGTATTCTCCGTCCGTTAAATTTATGATCACAATTACCTATACATATAGGTGCAACCTGTTGGTATCAGTAAGAAATTAATATTTCTTTTAATACTTGTATATTTTTGTTGGATTAATATTCTCTTTTTTGTTGTATTATATCATTTTCTCTACCTAGTATTATTTTTTTAATGAAAACAATATTTTATTAACCTGCCTTGTATTTTTTGGAGGAGTAAAACATTTTTTTAAGCATATAATATATATAAAAAATTGTTAACGATATGAGAGACATATACGGTAAAACCTGTTAGTCCTGAGGCTTAACCAAAGATGGAAGAACGCGTGGTCGAAATTAGAGGTTCACATAAAAGTTTTCACTCTGACTATTCTCAATTTTCACGAAGAACTATATAAAGATACTGATTACAACCCGCTCTCAAGATTAAAAAGAATCAAAAAAAAATAAACTTCACGTTCTGTCTTGCACTCGCAGTTGAAGACGGACAGAACAAAATTATAACTAGCAGAAGAGAAGAGAAAGGAGAAAAAAAATCTACTTGTTGGGGTGATAAAGATCACTGTTGCTCAAAGAAAGATTCGCCCAATACGATATGCTCCTAGGAACCAGCAAGTTCACGTAGAACTTCTGGAATGCTCGCTGTCTCCTTCTTGCTTGGACTTTCATGAATTTCCTGGACTTTAATGACAGCTCCAGTAGCAACTCTATTCCTCTCCCAATTTTCGAAGTAAGTTCTCGAATGGGGTTTGAAGAGGGTATTTATAGGCATATGGAGGAATACTTAATCCTAATCATGGCCTTCCATTAATTACAAAAAGATTAGAATAAATTGAATTCATATCCCATAAGATTGGAATAAATTAAATTTAAATCCCATATGATTGATTTGAATTAAATTCAAATCCCACATGATTAAATTTAAATCCTACATGATTGGAATAAATTAAATTTAAATCCCACATAATTAATTTAAATCCTACATGATTGGAATGAATTAAATTCAAATCCACAAATATCAAATTTTAAATTAATTACACAATCTTTCTATAACTGATTAAATTAATCCGATAGTAGCAGACCCGCATGCAACCGCTCATGCGGCCCCGCAAGCAACCGCTCATGCGGCAACGCATGCGGCAAGCCCATGCAGCCAGTCCATGCGGCCAACTCATACGGTCAGCCCATGCGACCACGCATGCTGCTCGCGCATATCCGAGCGGATGAGCGCATCAAATACGCACAAGCGCCATGCGATGATGCTGTCATGCTAAGTGTAAATTGTGCCAACAAAGTGCTACTTTGTGCCCTTGAGCCCGAGTTTGGACATCCACAAATCTAGGTTCTCAGGATGACATCCGTAATCCCATGTCCCGAGTTTGGACAAAAATAACATATTTTCTAGTGACACTTCTATGTCTATAACTGGGGACTAGGAAATTTTCCATATAGATACAAACGATGACTCTTCTATTATCAGTGAACTTTGTGTACACACATTTGTCCGTCTCGCTGTTCCTGCGATAACTTTGACTAGATGACTTATCAAACTCCTGCTGCCACATCCTAGGAATTACTTCAGGCCATATCGAGATAACACCAACTCGTAAACTGTCTTCAAACCTGAATGACAATAATTTTGACTGTTGTCCATGAATCTTTCATATCTGTCATCATCCAAGACTTGTTATCTTCCCATCATCTGATAAATAATCAGCTTGTGAATAGCAGCTATGACAATTATCATCATGATCTATGACACCCTTATTAAGGTGCCAAAGAATTTAATCCCCTATTGTTTGAGAAAACCCCTAGGCAGATAGCTTAGTCTTGAACTCAACTGTTCTGTCTGCTTTCACCTTCATCAACTTGAAGATCTGATAAGCATTTGATTGGTTTAGCTCCTTTAGACAGATTGACCAACACCCAAGTATGCTTGGAGGTTATTGAGTTATACTCATTATTTATAGCCTTCCTCCAGAAAATAGCATCTCTGGTTTTCATTGCCTCATCATAGGTAAGCGGGTCTGCTTCCACATGATAGGTGACAAAATCTTCTTCGAAGTTTTTCACTCTTCTCACTCGCTTAGACACCGGCTCTGTGAGTTCTAGTTTAATCGTTGTCGTCAGGATGATAACTTCTTCTTGGACTACATCTTCGTTGGAAGCTTCAGCCTCCTGTGCACCCACACTATTTTTCGGAATATCCGCAATAACAATATTCTTGTGCCTTGTAAATTTATCTTCAAAAAATTTTACGTTGCGAGATTCAATGATATAATTTGATTCAATATCAAAAAATCTCCAAGCATCACTCTTTTCAGCATCACCCTGAAAGATTGTCTTCGTAGTCCTCGATTTCAGCTTCTGAATCTTTAATTCCGGAAGCTTCACAGAAGCCAGACAATCCCACACTCGAATGACGTTCAAGTTGGGTCTGACTCTGAACCAGAGTTCCTGATGAGTGACATCAAAAGTTGTGTATGGCACTCTATTCAGAATGAACGTAGCTGTCAGCACAACTTCTCCCTAGAAGTAGTTTGGAAGACCCATAGTCAACAATATTGAGTTCATCATTTCTGTTAACATCCTATTCTTTCTTTCAGCTACTATATTTGATTGAGGAGAATACGGAGTAGTTGTCTCATTGATAAATCTATATTCTTTGCAGAACGATGTAAATTCAATAGACCTATACTCTCCGTCTTGATCACTTCTGAGTCTCTTGAGTTGTTGCCCCATTTGACGTTCAGCCTTAACCCTGAACTCCTTGAACTTCTCAAATACTTTAACTTTTGACTTAAGCATATAGATGAACGCGTACTTCAAGTAGTCATCGATGAAAGTAATAAAGTACTTCCTCTTGGCCTTTATGGAGAACTGCTTGAAGTCACAGATATTTGAGTGAACCAACTCCAGAAGATCTGTACTTTTGTTTACCCGTTTGAAAAAATTTCTTATGATCTTTGTCTGTGCATAGACCTTACACTTCTCTACCTTCTTACCCCATATTTGGAGATAAACTCTAGACTAGACATTTTGTAATATGAAGTACATGTCCAAGTCTAGGATCCCACAATTCTTACAATGAGACTTTTCTTATAAGCAGAAGCTCGAACATCCATTTGATAATGAAAGCTTGTTCTAAAATATGTCTCCTGCTAAGATATCACCATCTAACGACTCTGGATGTTCACTTTCAAGTCTGCAACAGACTTCCTGAGATTAGGTCCTTGGTAATCACTGATACGTTGATACACACACTCCTTTGACTGTAACTTATCAAAGTTCAGAACCATTATCCTAATCCCCAGATCCTCTGCTTGATCGTTACTTGCCATCAATAAATTTACCACTGAAACGTTCGACCATGATCAACAGCTCTTCCTAAAGCACATGTGGCTAGATGTATCAGTTTTCATCCACTGGTCAGCAACCATGCCATAGGACTTAACCTGCACAATCATAGCAACAAAGTTAAGTAATCAAAGGAACCAAGTTTAGTTGTACCTTGTTATATTGGTTCAGATTGGTTTTGTTGTCAAGTTTCAATTTCATCCATGCGTCAAGTCCTGTATAGTGCAGTGACCTTCATGTACATAGGCCATCATACGTCAATCCATGAGGATTCAATCCATGAGGATAAGCCTCAATGCACCAATCCATCCGCATAAGCCACCATTCGCGTCCTATATGGGCAGAGACCATCTTGCGCCTTGAGATACTATGCGCCCAGCTCTGCCATACGCTAAGACTTTTAATGCGCTAAGACCTCTAATGCGCTGCCATGCGCCAAGTCTTGCTATACCCTAGGGTCTGCCATGTGCCAAGGTCTGTCCCTTGTAAGCATACTCTGTAATCCTTGGTCATCTTGTAATCTTCTTTTCAACTGTAATACGCGTCCTTCAGACGCTATTTCCTCCATCCTCGAGAATGGTAGGTTCCGACAACTCACTTTCAACATTTGACAAATGACTCCTTCCCTCATCCAAATGTTCGAAGTAAATTTCGTCAATATTCTCAAGTTTGTGAAAACTTGTGTCCAAAAGACTTGAACGAATGTTCTCCATAGTTTTTCGGATCTTCCTTTGAGATTGTTAAACCCGAGACTTAGCCAAAGATGGAAGAGTGGGTGGTCAAGATCAGAGGTTAACACAAAAGTTTCCACTCTGACTATTCTTGATTTCCATGAAGAACTATATAAAGATCCTGATTACAACTTGCTCTCAAGATTACAAAGGAATCAGAAAAAACAAACTTCACGTTCTTTCTTGCACTCGCAGTTGCAGATGGACAAAACGGAATTACAAATAGCAGAAGAGAAGAGAAAGGAGAAGAAGAAAATATGCTTGCTGGGGTGATGAAGATCACCGTTGCTCAAAGTAAGATTCGTCCCACACGATCTGCTCCCAGGAACCAGCAAGTTTACGTAGAACTTCTGGAACGCTCGTTGTCACCTCATTGTTTGGACTCGCACGAACTTCCTGGACTTTAATGACGGCTCCAACAACAACTCTCTTCCTCTCCCAATTTTTGAAGTAAGTCCTCCAATGGGGTTTGAAGAGAGTATTTATAGGCATATGGAGGAATTCCTAATCCTGGTCGTCCATCAATTATAAAATGATTGGAATGAATTTAATTCATATCCCACTTGATTGGAATAAATTAAATTTAAATCCCATATGATTGATTTGAATTAAATTCAAATCTCACATGATTAAATTTAAATCCTATATGATTGTAATGAATTAAATTCAAATCCCACAAAATTAATTTAAATCCTGCATGATTGGAATGAATTAAATTCAAATTCCACAAATATCGAATTTTAAATTAATGACTCAATCTTTCCATAACTGATTAAATCAATCCGATAGCAGCGGACCCGCATGCAACCGCTCATGCGGTCGCTCATGCCGTAGTGCATACGGCTCGCACATATCTGAGCGCATCAAATATGCACAAGCACCATGCCAACGTGCTAAGTGCAAAGTGCGCCAACAAAGCGCCACTTTGCGCCCTTGAGCCCGAGTCTGAGTCCGAGTCGCTTAGTCCCTTTATGGCTTAGCTCCTATAGAAATAATTTCAAGAGCATGACAAAAAGCATAAATGCTTTCATGAGGAGTTAATCATTTTTTCTTCTAGAAAAATACCCCCACATGGCAATCGTGTGCCCCACCACACCTCATGTGCAGATCTCAACTTATACAAAGTATTATATTGAGATATCCACTTGGTGGTGTAGCCAATGTGAGACTATTTTTCTTAGTCCAAAGGCAAAAATACATTTTTAAGGGACAAATTTAGAGATTTAAAAACAGGGGCGAGGGCGAGGATGATGATTAAAAAAAATTAGTTCGGTCAGGTTCAAGGATGGATATGGTTATAGTATTCTCCGTCCCAATAAATTTATGATCCCAATTACCTATACATTTAGGTGCAACCAGTTGGTATTAGCAAGACATTAATATTTCTTTTAAAACTTGTATGTTTTTGTTGGATTAATATTCTCTCTTTTTGTTGTATTAAATCATTGTCTCTATCTAGTAGTATTTTTTTTATTTATGAAAACAATGTTTTATCAACCTGTCTTGTATTTTCTGGAGGAATAAAATATTTTTTTTTAAGTATATACTATATATGAAAAATTGTTAACGGGACGGGAGATGGATACGGTAAAACTCGGTCTCGAAAGTGTTAATGGGACGGGGTGGGGGTGAGGACTGGAAGTGCATTGTTTAATGGGAACATGGATGGAGATAAAAATTGAACTCGACCGAAAATGGAGACATAAATGAGAATTAGAAATGAAGATTTGGGAGGGGGGGGGGGGGGGGTGGGGGGACTGTTGCTATCCCTAGCCTCGAATGGTTCTTTAGGAAAGAAAAACAATCCCTAGCCTCGAATGGTTCTTTAGGAAAGAAAAACAATTATTTTCCATGTCAATTTTTTTTTGAAATTTATAGTTTCAATTAAAATTTCTTTTCGGTACTTTGAAAGCTCATGAGTATAGTCAATATGTATCTTTGAGTAGGAATAGTTTAGTTCTAAATTTTTGTAATAAATGTAAATATTGGAAGGAAAAGTGAATCATTGGGATGAGTGGAGACAATAATTTTTTCTACTTTTCTACTTTTCTTCTTTTCTCTAGTTTTTTTTCTTATTCCTTTTCTATCTCATCCAAACACTGAAAAAAAAAAAAAAATTTAAGATCGTGATTTCGAGAACCAAACGTAACCGGATTGTATGTAACCCAACAACTAAAGTAAAAGTACGCGTATGGTATGGTGTTGCGTGAAACTAGTTAGGGATGATGTGCATGATTGGCAATCATATCCCTTTGCTCTTGCTTGTTTAATTTTTATTAATTTTTCTTTTCGGTACTTGGAAAGCTTATGAATATAGTACATCTATGAGCAGGGATAGTTCAGTTCTAAATTTTTGTAATAAATGTAAAAAATTGAAAGAAAAAGTAAAACCTTGCAGTGAGTAGTGGAGAGAATAATTTTTTCTTTCTTTTTGAAACTATATTTTTTCATGCTACTTTTTTGTCATCCAAACAAAAAAAATAAATTTTTTTTCCAGCTCGTGATTCTGAAAACCAAACTTAATATATGCAACCAAACAATGAGTAAAATTACACGCATGGTGTGGCGTGGAACTAGTTAGCGATGATGTGCGTTGTTGGCAATCATATTCCGTTGCTCTTGCGTGTTTGATAGAAAAAGTAGTCCATTGTAGATGAGGAATGATAAGTCAGTCCAATATTGATTGGATCATGCACTCATGGGGTTTTCCTTTCTCGTGCCTCGCTTTTAGGAAGACGTAATTATGAGTCAGAGTGAGTACATGTGTTAATTTAGCAGACAACTCTTTCTCAAGTCAACCACCACCCAGAGTGAACCTAGTTAGAAAGAGTTTTAGCTACGTAGTCCTCGTTCATTCTATCAACCAACCGTATAGAATTATTTTATTTTATAGATTCTAAAAGCATCTTCAACCCTACTGTCTTATAATGTGGTGTAATTTCTAAGCAATGTCGGCCGAAAAAATTAAATTGTCTTATCCCAAACTATGTTTATATGTCACAGCGTGTACTTTTATTGTATATCATATTTATTCAAGACTATAACTCGTTACCAGCAACTCATGTTCATATAGATAAGTCATCCTCGCTTAGCGACAATCCGCATTCAAGTCATTGCATCGCATCTGAAAATCTGAATCACCTGAACGGATATGAGTATAACACACCTGAATATTTCGTACGAATGAACAATGGTTTAACTTGATTTACCTTGGACAGTTAAGGAAGAATGGTAAGTTGGTAAGTATCGTCGTGTTACTTATATATCGTACGGTGCACTGCCACACGAGTTAGGCGTGACATATTGGCTCTTGATCTTTGTTGTGGATTAGTTCTGGAAGGGTCATTCGTGATCTCAACCACTTGTGGGATCATACTGAACCTTGGGGTTGTCCTAGCAGGAGGAGGATTGTCCAAGCTAGAAGTTTTGTCAAACTTACCCTTGGGCCGGTCCTGTTTCTACGTGGCATGAGATACAAGATAATGTCTTTTCTAGGTGGCAAGACTATATTCATAAAAGATAACAAAGTAGAAAAATATTTTTCAATGCAAAAATATTGAGATGCTTATTTTTTTTTTCCTCAACTTTCAAGACAACTTTTTATCTTCTTCCTTTTTAAAAATATTTTTAAATAAAATTTTTGTAATTTTTGTCACCTAAACTTCACAATTTACTTGACAATTGTATTAGAAAATAGTTTTTAAATAAAGCAACAACTTTTTTCTGAAGTGGGTTGGAGATGCTCTTAGTCGATATGTTTGTAGCAATGCATAATTTGCCACAATAAACTATTATATAATATTGTACATTTATATTATTAATTTTTTTAAGAAATTGTTATTTGTCTTTTTCAAATAGTAAAAAATTACTTAATGCTTGCCCTTCCGAAGTAGTATAAAATACCATCAACTAGTTTAAGTAATAAAAATTATTTCAAAATTTACTTCCCAAACAGTATTCTCTTTAGGCTATCTCTAATCCATTCTCAAAATTTTCCTCAATTTGACGACTCAAAATAGAATATTCTCATATTATTCCAACTACAAAAATATACTATTAGCGACGGAATTATCCGTCGCTAAAATGTATATTTTCGTCGCTATTTTCATTTAGCGACTGATTACCGACAAAAATATTCCGTCAGAAAAATTAATGTCGCTACAAAAATTCCGTCGTTAATCCGTCGATAAAGTTACGAATTAGCGACGAATTGAGTGACATAAATTCAGCGATGGATCAGTGACGTTCATTTTCGTTGCTAAACTTTCTGACTTCTTACCGACAAAATAGCGAATGATTATGTGATCCCAAAATTTGTCAATTTTTCAGAATATTTTGCACATTCAGGGCTCACATAGTTCGTCGCTAATCCGTCGCTAAGTCGTCACTCTCAGTGACGGATTAGCGACGGACTCTGATACATGTTTGGTACATTTGTGTGTATCAGACGTTTTAGCGGCGGATAGTCCGTCGCTAGGTAGTCGCTGGCCTGAGATTTTACGTCGACAATCCGTCCCTGACCTGAGATTTTCCAGATTTTCCATCGCTATTACGTCGCAGTTCGTCGCTGGCCTGAGATTTTCCATCGCTATTATGTCGCAGTCCGTCGCTGACCAGAGATTTTCCAGATTTTTCGTCGCTATTACGTCGCCAGTCCGTCGCTAAATGTAATATTTTTTCCAGAAATTAATTTCTACTGAGCATATACATGTTATACATTCACCAATTTCTACACAAATAAATTTCACAAAAATAATTTTACACAAACTAATAAAACCCACACTAACATGTACAAATGGTATATATATAATGAAATAATAAAGTAGAGTAATCCAAACATGTATAGATAACTGTTATACAATCCCACAAAGTCAAATAAATACAATCAAGTCAAAAAAATACAACCAACTTAATAAAATCCCACAAACTCAAAAAGTTTATCAAGTCGAAGGTGGAGGCGGCATTTGCCGGCTAGCCATGTACTGCGCCACAACCATAGCGATGATATCCTGTAGATTATCAGGAGCAACAACAGACGGAGCAGTGGCAGAAGCCGTCGAAGGAGCTGGATGACACATCAATGCCGTTGGAGGAGCTGAAACCATCGGACTAGCTGGAGGACCCAATGTTGTAGCCGTCGGAGTAGCATACGTAATAGCCATCGAAGGAGCAGGTGTTGCAGCATCACGAGTGGCTATCAACTGTTAGACCAACCTATGTAGCTTATGCACAATCGTCGTGAGCTGCTCCAGAGATATCGCACCAGAAGGAACGCCAGAGCCAGGCACTGATGGAGCTGGAGTAGCCGTCGGAGGAGCTCTGGAAAGAACCGACGGCTGGAATTACAACGATCCGATACCATACACGCTGCCGCCTTTCCCTCTCCCGATTGCTTGTACCCAAAGATCGTTTCTCTCAGTCGGCGTACTGCTCTCAGTGCCCCCCCTCTAACGACTTATACGTCTCCTATATTTATTTATATAAATAGGTTTAAAGTTAAGGATTTTAGAGTTCTATGTGCTATATTTGATTTTGGTTAGAGTATCATATTAGATACTATATATCATAGTATATGCATATAATTTGAGTTATATTTGCTATATTTGATTTTCATGATATCTTAAAATATGATATTAACCTAGGTTCAAAGTATCAGAATCGGAATCGATATCGGTATCGGACAATTCCTATGAGGTTTAAAGTAAATTGAATAAAATTGTAATTTTAAGTATTTACAGTATTTACAGTGTTGTTTCTTAAAATAATATATTAATCAAGGTGCATAATTTTAAGTATTTACAGTGTTGTTTCTTAGTATTTTTGAAATTGAATGAAATAGTAATTACCCTTGTCGATTAATTTACATGCGATAGATAAGTTTTCTCTTTTATTTGCTTTTACAATCTTAATATAACCTAATATAACTTCATAAACCATCAGAATGGATTAAAAACAATCAACTTATATACTAGAAAATGATACTGTTTGACCTAGAGTTGATCTAGTTTGACTATTTTGACCTAGAAACCTAGAATCTAATTAAATTATAAAAATAATCCAATTAAATTGATAAAATTTTATAAAGACAACTTACATATGCTTTGGCGGCCCGCTCATCTACAAGCTTTCCATCCTTCTTTCTTTTGTGGGTCCGCTGAAAGATTGCTGAAAAGTCGACGGTCTTGGGGTTTTCCCCGGCTTTGGCGGTCTCGTCGCACTGTAAAAATTAACCAATTAATAAATAAACAAAAAAAACATAGAATTACAAAAAAATAGTTATAGCAAAATTTTTTAATACTAACCATCTATCGAAAATGCTCGACGGTCAGAATGAATCCACCAGTATGGAGACCACCCTTAGCATGGGCAGCCTTCGCCTTCTCGCACTTGGCCTTGTAGGCCGGGGTGTCCATCTTCTTCTTCATCTCCTCCCAGTACTCTATCTTCAGCCACTCCTTGCGGTAATCCGGTCCAAGTAACGTCAGCGCCTTATGGCCATTGATCTTATCTCTCAAACTCTTGCCGGCGAAGGTCTTGTAGCACTTTCGGATATCACTATCTCTATGATCCGGCCACCAGTACAACCTCTGCAAATTATAAAAATATTTTTTATCATAGTAATCAAAAAAATATATATTATTATAAATAAAATTCATATACATACCCTGACCTTCTCCAGCTAAACGAATCGTCGATCGAGCGGGATGTCACTGAAGTTGATATAAGGGCCATCAAAGTAGCCCCACATGATCTCCCCCAGATCAGTACTATCCTTGATCGAAATAAATCTGAAATAAGTGGACAATATACAATTATAATAAAAAATATAAAATAAATGTGTGAATTGACAAATAAATGCTTACGTCGCTCCATCTGCCCATAACTCGGGACAAAAAATATTTGCTAGCCGCTCGGGTAGAGTAGGGGTGTCTGTAAATCCTGGATGGCGGATATATACTCCATTGTCCACAAGAAGGCTTGGAAATAGATTTGCTCCAGTGGGAGAAACTGGTGGAGTAGCCGGTGTAGTAGTGCCGGTAGTGGCTGGAGTAGAAGAAGGGGTAGCAGCTGATGGCAATCCGGGAGATGGAGTAGCTCCTCCTACTGAAGAACGAGTATATGGGGGGATAAATCATCCGCCGCATCTACAAACTCGTCCTCAGGTCTTGTACGAGAATCTGGGGTAGCAGGCGTAGTGGACGGAGGATGCTGAGAACATGATCCTCTCTGAACTTTTTGTCATCCTCGACCTCGTCCTCATCCTCGTCCCACAATACTATAGGTAAATTTGGTATAAATTAAAAAATGGTGTCATCAAACAGACAATCATAAAGTAATAGTATGGTAAAATAAGTAAATACTAGTGTGATGATGAAATAAAAAATAATCGTGTCATAAATGTTGGCCCAATGTTTAAGTTGAGTTTTTGAATATGGCTAATCGATTAAGTTTAACATTATGATAATCGTGCATTCACTATAGTAACTTGTAACTTCTACTTAAACTCAGTTTTGTCCATATCTAATCTTATATGTTATCATATTTGCTTTTGTATATTGCTTTGTTCGTCTAACATGTATTTGCAGAAAATCAATGGACATATGCAGTAAAAAAAAGATGATGAGCCAAAGACGGTGTTATACCAGAAGATTTCTTCCAACCGCCTACGACTTATCTGGAGCCTCGCACTCGGGGGGTTCCGCTGACTTTGGACAACTGCCATCAAGAAAAAATGCGTCTTCAAGTCAGCGGATACCTCAGAAGATTGACATTATCAAGTGCTCTTGGTCTTTTATCTTTTATTATGTATTTTATATTTTGTTTATAGGACCAAATGTACATCGGATTAGCAGTTGGCACTAGGAAACTCAAACCCATATTAAACCAAAAACTAGTCCACTCAAAATAGCCTAAACCAAACCAAACTTGGACCCAACATTCTGGAAATAGACCAATAGAGTTCGGACCAAACTCTGACCAAAATCGGCCGAACTCGGTTAGGGTCAAACCATAAAAATGAGTCAGCCTCCTCTTCCAGATGACCAGGCTCTAACGTTTAAATTTAAGAATATTGGGCATCCGAACTCTGCCCGAATTCGGTTCAAAAATACCCTATAAATAGAGTAAAATTCTATACCATTTCAATCAAGTCATTTACTCAAAGCATTTCACTTTCCTATTCTATCCTGAGCTATAAATCTTCTATATTCCCCAAATCAACTCCCAGCCTTCTAGTGCCAAGTGCGGTTCTGATTTAGAAGTCTGATCGAGTTGTATAGCATGGTTTACAAGTTAGTCTTCCATACAAGTTTGAATTCTGGGTGCCCTTCGGATCAAACGCACGTATGAAATCATTCGAGTCTTCGGATCAAAGCTTGATCTTGTAAGAAGTCTGCAAGCTTTTGGATCAAAGCTTGTGATTCACTATTGGTGATTATATTGGATACAACTTCGAGCAAGAGTTCTCGGGCCTGGACTAGTCCTCACAGAGAAAAATAGAATAAAATTGCGTATTTGTGTTTTTTCTTCTCAACTCTTACTTATACTCTGCCTATACTCTGTTTATTATTTGTTACAGCAGTTTATAAGTTAGCTTAGACTTGGATTTTTTAATTAGGGTTTCTTATTTCTGCTGGACACGCACTTACTCTATTCATCCCCTCTAGAGTTGTTACACGATCCTACAATAAAATAATTAAATAAATATCAAAGATAATGCATATGTTTGTACGTACTAATCTTCTTCATCTTCCGAATCATTATCGTCTTCCGAATCATTTTTTGAATCGTCTTTATCTTCTACTTCTTCATTTTCATTTTTTCTTTTACTATCACTATCACCTTCTTCTTCTAATTCTTTTTCCTCGCTCGATACCTCCATATCAGAGTTCTCCTCTATATGAGATAAATATTCTATCTCAATCTCTTCGTCAACTCTATCATTATCTACGATAATATCAACCTCTATACTATCAACACCGGCCAAACTCATATATGCAAGTTGAGGCATGACCATCTCATCCTCTTGGTATGCTAGATCCCCAATATTATATGTATTTCTAGCTTTAGTTTTGCATACAGCCCACCAATCTTTATTATTGCGTCGTCGACTAGGATAGCTCGTACAATACACTTGAACCGTTTAACTAACTAACACAAATGGTTCAAAATCTATATATTTTTTCCATATTTTATATCAACAAATCCAAATTGTTTGTCAATTTTCTATTCTTGCTTGGGTGTTGTGTCGAACTAATCATATTTAAACAGCATAATTTATCTCATAAGAGTAATCCAGCTCCATGACATCTCTGAGTACACCGTAATAGTCGTATTCTAGATCGGCATAGTAGATTGTACCCCTCATACATACTCCGGAATTCTTTATATAATTAGCCTCCTCATCGATAAATGATTAATTAATAGACTTATCAGTGGTTCTAAATTTGAAGCCATTGATGGTGTTATCCATCCCAATACTTTGCCCTCTTGCTTGGTCTGATAGCTAATGCTCGAAGTCGTTCGTTCTGTAATTCTATACCAGGACAAAAAACCTGAAATATCACGTATCATATAGACATTAGACAAAGATGGGTTTGAATGCTAAATTTAGAATGCTTAATATTTATGATCCATATATAATTATGGAACCACGATAAAAATTTTCTATCAACCTCTCTAGCAAGATCATCTTCATTAATATTAGGTCTCTCTATTTTTACCTCATCTCTAAAAGTACTATGATAATAAGGAGCACATTTAGAGCAATTCTTTTCTAAGTATATACAAAATTGAAATATCTAGAAAAGATGTGTCACTTACTTCTCAATATCTTGCATCTCTTTTATACTACTATTTAACAATATATATCGATGAGCGGCTTCCAACTCATCGTCTTTCAACCAACTTACTTTAGTAGCACTTGTAGGCTTCCCTCCCATATTGAAGATAGTATGGATTACACTATTCTGGACATGAACCCCACCGTCATCATTCCTTGGGGCTCTATTATGATTTATTCTGACATAAATATGAAAGTAGATGGAGCAGAAGTTTAAAACCTCCTCAATGATATATGCTTCGCATATCGAAGCTTCTACATGAGCCTTATTGCCAACCTTCTACTTCAGGTGATGTAGATACCTATAGATAATATATTGAATCTTAGAATTATTTGAATAAAGAAATTATTAGTATAAAAAATGTATACCTCTCAAATGGATACATCCATCGATAATGGACGAGAGCACCGACGTATGCTTCGTATGCAAGTTGAATCGCAAATGCTCCATACTATCAAAAAACTGGGAGGAAGCACCCTTTCTAATTTACACAATGTCAATACAATCTTCTTCTCAAGTTCTATTATATGTTGCACCGTTAACTTGCTTGAACACAAATATCTAAAGAATATAGATAATTTGGCCTACGGAGTCCATACTTGATGAGACAACATCTCTCAGAGCAATATGTAGTAACCTCTCCATAAACACATAGCAATCATGACTCTTCATCCCTATCAACTTGCGTTCATTGAGATCAACACATCTTGCCCGATTTGACACGTAGCCGTCAAAAAATCTTAACTTTGAAATCCAGTTGTATATTATCGATTTATCTTCCTTACTTAATGTAAATGGCGCTGGAGGCTTGACCCAATTGTCGTTGCTACTTTGTTTTAGGTGCAAATCTGAACGCTTGCAAATAATTTCCAAGTCCTTTCTTTCTTTGACATTGTCTTTCGTTTTCTCCTTGACATCCATCACCGTATTGAAGTTGTTGTCGAATACATTCTTTTCGATATGCATGACATCAATATTCTGCCTTATGAGATTGTCCTTCCAAAAAGGTAAGTCCTAAAAGATATTCTGCTTCATCTAATTATGCTTACGTCCGAAGCCTTCAAAGTGATCGACCGATATCAGATCTTCCATTAAAGTCGGCAATCCATTTACCTCTTTCTAAACTTTGTCTCCTATCAGTCTCAATGAGGGAAGAGATAGTTCATGTTTACCAGCTCTAAAGGCATATTTATTTTTTCTTCATGTATGCGACGCAGGAAGGAACTGACGGTGACAATAAAAAAAGTATGCTTTTCCATACCTATCGGACAAGACAAAGTACCATGAGTACTCCACACCGATAACATCCTATATGCTGGAAAATCGTTGATGGTCCACATGAGAGACGCTCTCATCTGAAAATTTTGCTCCTTTGATATATCATATGTCCGAATGCCAAATTGCCATAATTATTTTAACTCATCTACCAATAGCTGCAAATAGATATCAATGTTCTTCTTTGAATTTTTTGGACAGAGTATAATAAGTGTCAAGAACATGTAAGGAGTCTTCATGCACATCCACCATCGTTGTCACTCTCTGTTCCTGATATACGTATTTAGAATGTATTTTATTTTAGCATGGTTGTATGTGCATGAAGACTAGACCCATTCTTTGGTTTAACCTAGTTTATGATTTATTTTGTGGGTTGGTTCAAGTTATGAGAATCCTTGGTTCAACCCTCAACCCTACCATATATAACCTAACATTTTTTCTCTCTCTTCATTTCTCCATTACTTCCTCTTTTTTTAGTTTTCGAGCGTACATGAGTTCAAGCTAGCCTACAGATTCAGTCAACTTTGGTAGATTGAATCAAATTAGCTCAGGTAGTGGACCCGAAGATTCAAAAGCCACGAGAAGAATGTGAGTCAGGCCTTCGAAATGAGTTAACAATTCATGCAGATAGAACGCTAAGGTTTGGGAATCGTCTATGCGTACCAAGCGGGGATATTAGGCAAGAAGTTATGACTAAAGCATATAGTTCCCAGTATTGCATTCATCCGGGAGGAACGAAGATGTACAAAGATATCAAGCAACATTTTTAGTGGAACAGAATAAAGAGGAAAATAGCACGCTTCGTATCGCGATGTCTAATATGTCAACAAGTGAAGGTGGAACAATAGAGATCAGCATGATTATTGCAGCCGCTTCCAATTCCAGAGTGGAAGTGGAAATACATCACGATAGACTTTGTGACTGGTTTACCTAGGTCACCGACTGGTCAAGATACAGTTTGGGTGAAAGAAGATCATCTCACAAAAGTAGCTCACTTTCTTCCTTTTTGAGTAGGCCAGTCTACAGAACAATTGGATAAAATTTATATGCGACAGATAGTGAGACAATACGGTATCCCAGTAAGTATCGTGTCAGATCGAGACACTCGATTCGCTTCACATTTTTGGAAAAGTTTGCATCAGAGTTTTGGCGCCAAGTTAAGATTCAACACAGCTTACCACCCCCAAACAGATGGACAATCAGAGAGAACCATCCAGACCTTGAAGGATATGCTACGAGCCTATATTTTAGATCTTGGAAGAATCACCTTTACTTGGTAGAATTCTTGTATAACAACAGTTATTAGGCCAGTATTCAGATGGCACCTTACGAAGCACTATATGGTAGGAAGCATAGGTCACCGTTGGCTTGGGACAACATTGGTAAGCGGAAGATGTTAGGCCCTGATATGATCACTGAGAAAGTAAAGGTTGTCAAGCAGATTAGAGAGCGACTTCGGGTTGCACAAGATAGACATCGTCATTGGGCATATCAGCATCGTAGACCTTTAGAGTTTTGTGTCGGAGACCACATAATTTTGCAGATTTTGCCCACCCGTGGAGTCATTAGATTTGGGGTTCGTGGAAAGTTTAGTCCACGATACGTAGGTCCATTCAATATTCTCGAGCAGGTAGGCAATGTCGCTGATCGTCTTGCCCTTTCGCCTTCGCTGTGTGAGGTACACGATGTATTTCATCTATTTCAGTTGCAAAGGTATATTTCGGATCTGAGTCATATCCTCGATCACTCTGAATTAGTCGTTGGTATTGACTTATCTTACGAGGAGCAATCCGTATCCATATTGGACCGAAGAAAGAAGGTTCTCATGAACCGGATAATTTTCCTTGTCCGGGTTGCTTGGGGCCATCACTCTTTAGGAAAATCAACGTGGGAGCGCGAGGACGATATTTGATCGTAGTACCCACACCTATTCTATTCAGAAGGTATATTCTTTCTTACGCCTTCATATATCGGATTATGTTATCAAGTGATCACCTTTATGTTGTGATAATATTGCTTGCATGTGTAGTTGCTAGTAAATTTATATCGTGCTTGTCCTGACTTCTCTAGCTATTGCTTGGATTTGAATTCCGAGGACAACATTTTTCTATAGTGGATATAGATGTCACTCCTCGTTTTTGATATACGTATTTGGAACATATTTTATTTTAGCATGGTTGGATGTGCATGGAGACTAGATCCATTCTTTGGTTTAACCTGGTTCACGGTTTATTTTGTGAGTTGGTTCAAGTCATGAGAACCCTTGGTTCAACCCTCAACCCTACCATATATAACCCAATATTTTCTCTCTCTCTCTCTCTCATCATTTCTCTATTACTTCCTCTTTCTTTAGTTTTCTCTCCCCATTTCCATAGGCAAGTACACCTTGCATGAGAAATGGAGAAATTCTCCATATTATTATTTTATTACGTTTATTATATGTTTCTAAGCACTTTTAGTACATGGAGTTTTCTATTTTGATGGGCGGATTAGTGTAGATCTATATTTCTAAACTTAGGATTTTATAAATTTTATGAGTTTTTCTTAGTTTTGATCTATTAAACTTGTGTCTTTGAATACCAGTTTTTGCTACATGATAGAGCTTTCAATTTAGTATATTTTGGCTTTTGGTTCACCTGATTTGGATTTAAAATGAGAATTTTATGGACAAATAAAGATTTCAGTTTTTGGAACTTTTTTGCCATGGCCGAACCAGCTGTTGGAGAAGAAGAAATTTCCTTGCGGCTAGTGCGCATATGCGGCTGAGAGTGCCATGCAGTCCGAGAGAGTTATGCGGCCTAAACTCTTACCGCATACTGACAACATGTGTCCATCTTGTTGGACGCATAACTGCTGATTTATACAAGTATCCTTGAACACCTTGTTCTTTCACTCGCTGAACGAATGAGAAATTCACTTAGTCTAAGAGAATTCCATGCGTCATTGAACTCCATACGGCACCGACACCCATGCGGCCTAGAGAGCATGCGACTACTATTTTCTTTGGATGCATGACTCTGAACCGTTGTACTTTTTCCTTGGTTTTGTCTTTTCTTCCTGACATACTTTATGGCTTTTCACATCAGTCACTTTATGTCACATCACTAATACTTTATTTATTGACTGTCACTTAAGCACTTGTCCTAAGGAGTAGACCTTAAACCTGAGCATGCGGCCAAGTGGTTCATGCTGCCAGGATTGTCATGCGGCCTGACTTCATATGTGGCCAGGATTGCCATGCGGCCTGACTTCATATGCGGCTAGGATTGCCATGCGGCCTGACTTTATATGCGGCCTGAACTTCCCATGCGGCCTAGAGACCTATGCGGCCCCGCTTGTTTGATTGAATTTTTTTATTCTTTTGTGACCCATTGTATAATTGGTAATTGGACTCGAATACTGTATCCGTGCTGATACCACTATTGCCTGATTATTGTTCATGATTTAATATGTGCTAAGGTACGATACATCATGTCACGTATTAAGTGATTATATTTGGGTTGTACATCGAGAATGCCTCTAATTTTCTGAACTCGTAATATTATATATATATATATATATATACATTATTTTCCCAGCATGGACATAAATAAGCGAGTAAACTACCAAAGCATGGCTAGGATATTGATTGTCTGAATGTTGTATACACGCTTGGGTGAATTCAGATTTGACTTCCATGGATTCGTATCTAGCATGTCCATACTTTGTACAACATCTTAAGAGAAATTCTCATGTGACCATGCCATGTGATTTGAAACACAACATAGGTCTAATTAGGTAACTAAAAGTAGTAGTAACATTGGAGGGAACAGTATCCCGAGATTATGCCAACGAACATTCCCATAGAGATTCATTCTAAGTGCGCTGTGGGCTGGCCACTACAGATACTGTATATCATCTGCCTTACTAGAGTGCAGTATCTGACTATTATTATACCAAGCCACTGTTTCACCATAGGAACACTGGAACCGCTAATATCGTATTTTTAGCACAGTGGCCCTACGGGGGACTGGTGCATCCTGCAAGTGCCTATTTTATTTATTTTGGTTCAGTTAGCTCATGTTCGGCACTAGCGTGATCTGAGTATACTTATTATACATTATTTTTGAGATAACCTCAGACTCCACAAAAATACCAAGCCGCATAAATGATTGGGCGATTTAGGAAGAAATGGTTTTGGTTGCGATTGTATTATTCATCTAGTAGCATAGAGAAGTGAACTATCATAATATAATGGTTCAACCCTTATCCTTGTTTGGTTGTAGGGTCGAGGCTTCGTACTAAGATATGCCATGGACCTAAGTTATGATACTGAACCTATGTATTATTATATATATTTTTCCTTAGATTTTTGTTTATCCATTTCGTGCTTCCTTTGTGGTACTTGATATTTGGGGTCTAACCCACTGGTTTTGCATGGTCAGGTTTTAAGCCAGCACCCGAGGATCTAGCGTACCTTCCCCCTACTCATGGCGTGTACTAGGAACATGGTCGCAGGGGATAGCGAATGGATTTTCTTCTTCCTTGCTCGTTATTGCACATTTACTTCTTTTGGGCGTTTAGCCACCGGCACCTGTTAGCTGGCTTGTCTGGAGATTAGTTTCCTTACCTGATTGTATTAAATCAGACTACAGTTGATCACTGTAATATACTTTTGTTACTCTTCCAGCTCCTTATTTTGCACAGCTAGACTCCAGTACATTTTGAGAAAGCATTTGGGACATTTTATTGCTTTATCATATATACTATATGCTTATTGTTTATTGTTTGAATGATTGAGACATAGGAGTTCTTGACCATATGAGACTTGATTGTAGCATGCACCCCCTTGTCTTATACAGTCGTGATCGTCTTACGATGTATAGTACCTTATACAGGTTAGTTGGCCATGTCCGTCTCCGTATTCTGATACTGAAATATGACAACGTTTTAGTCGTGGCCCATCCAGGTCTGTTCTTCAGACTTGTAGGGTGTCATGGTCATAGGAGTCTCAATCAAATATGATCCTTCTTGAAATTATGAATTCGTTCTCTTCGATACTCAGTTTAAATTCTTCCAGATTGGTTGCTTCCTTGTTCATTCTCGCCTATGCTTGATATTTCTTGTCCTCTTCTTTAGAACTTCTGCATTATCTGATGTTGTAGCAACAAGAGAGGCAGAGTTGCCAGTGGAACAAAATCCTATGGAACCCCAGCCAAGGATCCAAATTTTGGCCGAGGAACATGTTGACCTGGTTCGCCTATAACTCCAAGATCTGGCAAGAGATTAGTGGGCCACAATGGAGGTAGAATTGAGGCATCATATTTTATTGGAGGATTTTAGGACCTGATTCAGGGCAAAGTACTTTAGGATTATGGCTCAGTGTGAGTTGCAGCAAAGGTTCATTAAACTCAAGCAGGCTGGAAGGACAGTAGACGGCTATGCAGCAGAATTTGTCGACTAAGCAGATTTGCTCCAACTATGGTAGCAACAGAGTTGGAGAGAGCAATGAGGTTCCAGCAGGGACTTCACTTAGAGATCTTACACTTGGTAGAGGTGCACAACTACCAGACCTTCGAGGCCGTATTGATAGCAATCAAGAGGGTTGAGCTTACTTCTCAAAGGATGACATCAAGAAGAGTGGATCGGAAGAGGCCTCATGGACATAACAATGAGGTAGGACCAGTACCCCGAACATCTGCACCCTCACTTGGAATTCGT
Source organism: Iris macrosiphon (assembly GCA_036927795.1). Taxonomy (NCBI): domain Eukaryota; kingdom Viridiplantae; phylum Streptophyta; class Magnoliopsida; order Asparagales; family Iridaceae; genus Iris; species Iris macrosiphon. The sequence goes on along the minus strand of JAYESA010000108.1, from coordinate 252,631 downwards.
ATCCATAATTCAGTGTTGCAGAGGACGATAGTTTTAACAGTGACATTACCAACTCGGTAACAGTCGATGCAGCAATAACAACAACAACGACTAGGAGCGCCGACAGGTTGTACCTACTGTGGCAAAGGAGGTCATACCCGGGATGTTTGTTGGGCAGCTAATATATTAAGTTTGAGATATGGCAGCCTTGATCACAAGGTTGCTACATACCCATTGATGTAGAGGCCAGGAGGGCCAGTACAATAATTTTATGCATTGCCAGCTCCAAGGGTAGTGTAGCAAGGAGGACCAGCAGTAGCAGCATGACCTTTAGCTCAGCGTCCATTGCCGACACAGGCCCAGCTTTATAGGCAGCAACATCAGAGGTCGCAACCATGGAAGCAAGGAAGACAGCAGCAGGGAACTCAACAAGGCCAAGGGAAGGCACTCACCTTGTCTTTGGAGGAAGCTTTAGGGTCGGGCGATGTAGTGACAAGTAGCATTTTTGTTACAATCTTTCTTACCAAAGCTTTAATTGATTCTGGAGCTTCACACTCTTTTATATCAGCACAATATGAGACACGTATTGGATTGAAATTTGAGGCATTTCCAGCATGTAAAATCTCCTGACCAAAATATAGGATTATGGATTAAATTAGTATTATTCGGGATTAATTATTGGGGTTATAATTCACTACTATAATTTTTTATTTAATTGTTGTACTTTACCGTTATTTAAATATCTAGAGCACTACACTAGCTTTTCCCTCCCAAACATTTTATACCCTTGACCTAGATGTACCAATCTTCCATTCCAACCTTTGTGTAACTCATAAATACCCTCCCTTGTGCTTTATTTTAGTCGCACAATATTCGTTACAAATGTCTATTCTTAAATCCAAATAAATCTAACTTTGTATTTTTGTCCGTTCCAATCAAAATTGGAGACCCAACCTCGAACCATTTTGTGTAACCCAATTTATGACAATATTCTATTCTGAGTCTACTACGCCTATGACACTTGTGTCCCACCCAATTTTAATCCTATGCACTTCCAATTAATTAAAGAATACCATTGACACTAATTATAATAAAATTGGTGTAATGACCCTACCTAACCCATAACTAGACCCAACACCAACCCAAACCGACACCCACACTTATTTGGCTCATACAAAATACCCTACACCAATCTCCCTCTCTACAAAATACCAAACATCAATTTTGGCACACCAAATCCTATTTTTTACCCCTCTTTAATTTGAATTCAGCCATATATAGGAAAGAGTATAAACCCAATGTGACTTTCCTACCTAGAACACATGCTGGCCCCAAAAATAGATAAATGACATCCATCCCACTCCCCATGACAGCCCTTGACCGGATTCCAAGGTCCTCACTCCATTCTAGGCCAAAGGATCTCACCAAATCCATCACCACCCTTCATTTAAAATGCCCCATGCGCATATATGCATTGGTCGGCCCTAAATCTTCTATAAACCCTCTTCTTCACTTCAAACTTATCCCTCCTCTTCCTCACAGCCTCCTCTCCCTCTCCCCTACATTCTCTATCACCTTCAACTGCCCGTACGACCACCTCCGACAACCCCCCACTACGGACAATAACCCCCACCACCACCGTTGTTGTTAATGTCTCCTCCATTTCGACGACCACCACCTACGCCACCACCCGACCACCACCATCATCCCCGACCACCTCCATGATTGCCTCCACCTCCACCGAGTCCCCCTCTGGATCCCCAGGCCGGCGGCCACCGCTGCCATGGCCATTAGTGCCGCTGCTGCTGCTGCTGCTGCTGTTAAAGCTGCCGCTAATGCTGTTGTTCCTACAATTGCTACTATCTTTCCGACCCCCTCTAGCGAACCCCGACGATCGACGACCCCCCCAGGGTACCCTTGACCTTTGGTGAACTACTCACAGGGGCCAGACCGCCGTTACCGCCTGCACGGCCGCCCCAAACCTACCCGCGCGGACCCACTTCACAACACCAACACCCCATCTTCGCGTTGTGATATCTCCCTCCTCGCTTGATCGAATCTCGAACCATCACCTCTGGTATACTCTCAACCTGACCCTCTTGCTATATGTTTAATTAGAATAATTTTGTTTGATTTCTATTGTTTGTAATTTAAGTTCCAAATCGATAAAAAATAGCTTCTAAAAGATATTAAAATTTCTTCGATACGGAGTTTGTTCCGTCAATCCGGGCAACCTCGTCGCGTACCGATCACACCGAAAGACGCGTATCGTCAACATGGATGTGTGAGCTTTCACGGAACTTGATTTAAATGTGTGTGCATACCGGAATCAACGCGTATCCGTCAAAAAGTACCGTATCGGCCTATTCTGACACTCGTCTTAATTTCGTGTGTGCCAGTCATTTCATAACAAAACTTGTGCTATCAGATTCGCAGCATTACGCTGGTCCTGTGACCCAAGTTTGGTTCGATTATGAGAACGTTGACGATACGTCATTTTGTGGGCCCCACGGTTCCACATGACGGGTGATTTCCGGATCGGCTCATCAGAATGCAATTTTGAATGTACCGTTGGGTTCGTATCATCGTTCTGGACTCGTAGACACTAAGTTTGAGGTATTTGGAGAACTTTGTCTCTAGCACATTTTTTGGTGCAAAATGAGCCCACTTGTGGATCCATTATTGACTAGAAACTGCAATTTTGTCCCAGTGTCCAAATTGGACGTATGTATATGCTTTTCTGAGTATCTCACTCATTCCGGGACTATTGGTGATATTTATGACAATATCCGGGGATATCAGCTCCAGTTTCCATTGTTGTGCTGCTACTTCCATGGCGAGTTCGTGTTCGAATCTTCGCCTGGCTTTCAGGCAAGTATACCTTGCTTGTTGTACTATTTAAATTCAATTATTATTATTTGTATATTTTATTATTTTAATATTATATAACTGTGAGCGTCCGAGAAAGACCCGGGTGTAGTTAACGAAGGCGTTGACGTTAGGACTTGTGTCTGGCATAGTGTTTAGTGGACGCACCTAAAGTTGTGGAGTTATCAATATGACTCCCCAGGCCTTGACACATATCATTGCATGTCACAGAGTGAGTTCATGTAGGGATGCGTGCTTCATACTCGATTGGCCATCGGTGTGAGCGGCACGTGTGACGGTATTTATCTTAGTAGTATATTTTTTTAGTGACTTGCATTATAGTACGAGATGTCCATATCGTATTCGCGACTTGTACATTAACATTGGGCAAAAAGATAATTAGTAAGCGTATGGGACAAACATTTGGCTACCGTAGTTTTAGAGTAAACTACGGGGTCGTGAGCCTCAGTGTTACCCAGTTATGGGCCATGTGTTACCCAGTTATGGACTCAGTGTTATCCGGTTATGGGCGTATATGCTTGTCGATACATCTGGCAGAGGTTACTAGCTGCGCGCTATCATGATCGGTGATGTAGTCAGCATATACTTCTGGCATCCAGTTTACAGATAATGCCAGATACTTAGCCTCTGGCTTGACGCTACGCTTTATACCTTTTTCCTACCCATACGTACTCGAAGGTTTTCTTCAAGTGCATTTCACTTAGCTGGTTAGTTCATCCTCGAATTTACACAATATTTATATTATGGCATGTACTTTTTGTATCTTATTACGTCCCTCTGAGGACCTGGTTCGCTTACAGGTTATTTGTACAGTTTGCATGATGCTTGATCTAGTGGAGTATGGACATCGATGCAGGTATCTTTACATGTTGCAGCTATTACAGTTATGCACTACTTTCCATTTTGATTAAGCTTTTATAGCCTAGTGTTTATAGGCCTATATTGTTCTTTTGGCCTATTCGAATGGATGTATAATTGGGCTGCAGACTGATGATGTGTATCATTCCTTCTTGAGATTTATTTACCATGGATTGAGATTTAGTTTAGTTGTTGCATATTTAGAATTAGATTATTTTGCTTGATCACTTGACCATAGATAACGTAAGTGCACTTCATCGGGTCTATTAAATTGGAAAGCCCTACGGAGTCGTACCAGCTGGCCATTGTCACGTGTCTGGTCTCACGTATTTTGGGACTGGGGCATGACATAGCGAGGCTGAATATACTTACTGGCAATGGGATCGTAGAAGTTAGTAGGGTGTGCCTAGCATGTCCAGTCGTAGTATGTGGATATTTATTACCTGTAAAGTTGATCAAGTTTCCTATGGATAACTTTGACGTTATCTTAGGCATAGACTGGTTGAGAGATAGTCATGCAATGATAGACATTCGTGAGGGTAGAGTGTTGTTTAGAATCCCTGGTCTAGAAGAGTTTGTCCTTAGAAAAATAGCAAGAGACCAGCATAAGGGAGGAGTCACAACAGTAGCAAAGGAGGCAAACCCGCTGCCCAAGATAGTTGAAGAGTTCATGGATATCTTTTCCAACGATCTTCCCAGATTACCCCCAATTAGAGCGATAGAGTTCTGTATATAGTTGATGTCAGGAGAAGAACTAGTATCTTAGAAGGTGCACCCAATGTTACCATCAGAGCTTGATCAGTTATATCGACACGTGGAAGAACTGAAGGCAATAAATTTATTTGGACCAGTGCATCACCGTGGGGATCACCAATATTATTGGTAAAAAAGAAGGATAGATCAACGCGGTTGTGTATGGATTACAGGCGGTTGAATATAGTAACCGTAAAGAACAAGTACTCATTACCAAGAATTGATGATTTGTTTGACCAATTAAGTAGAGCAAGAGTCTTCTCCAAGATAGATTTACGATCAGAATATCATTAGATGCGAGTCCGGGAGCAGGATATACCAAATACAATATTTAAGTCACGATATGGGCATTACAAATTCTTTGTTATGCTATTCGGACTGACTAATTCTCCAGCGGTGTTTATGGAGTTGATGAACCATATTTTTATGCCTTACTTAGACCGATTTATGGTAGTATCATCGATGACATCCTGGTATATTCTCGAATTAAGGCGGAGCATCAAGAATATCTTAAGATAGTTCTGCAAATTTTGAGGGAACACCAGTTATATGGGAAGCTTAGTAAGTGTGAGTTTTGGCTATATCACATATCCTTTCATAGACACATTATTTCTGGAGCATGAGTGTAAGTTGATCCCAAGAAGGTAGAGGCAGTAGAGAACTGGCCAGTTCCAAAGATAGTAGCAGAAGTGCGTAGTTTTCTGGGCTTAAAATGATACTACAGAAGTTTTGTGTCAGATTTTGCTAAGATCTTGGTACCATTGACTAGGTTGACGCACAAGAAAGTTAAATTTGTGTGGTCAGCGAAATATCAGATAGCCTTTGAAGAGTTGAAGAAAAAGTTAATCTCTACTCCAATTCTTACTCTTCCAGCAGGCTCTGGAGGATTCACAGTGTACTATCATGCATCTGGAAAATGACTTGGATGTGTTTTGATGCAACAAGGGAGAGTGATAGCGTATGCTTCTTGGCAACTCAGAGATCACGAGAAGAACTATCGAGATAGCACCAGTAGTGTTTTTACTTAAGCTATGGAGGCACTACTTATATGGTGATCGAGTAGAAATATTCACATATCATAAGAGTTTGAAGTATGTGTTTATGCAGAAGGACCTGAACATGAGACAAAGAAGGTGGCTTGAGTTGTTAAAAGATTATGACATGGAACTTCAATACCATCCAGGCAAGGCTAATGTAGTAGCTGAGGCACTTAGCACAAAGGTAGAAAATTTATGTTGACTACTCAAAAGCACAATCTAGAAGACTTAAGAGATATGGGTATCGAGATAGTACTTCCACAAAGTATAGGAGTTCAGGCCAGCCTACAGATTCTGTCAACTTTGGTAGATAGAATCAAACTAGATCAGGAAGAGGACCCGAAGATTCAAAAAATACGAGAAGAATGTGAGTCAGGCCTTCGGAAGGAATTGGTAATACATGCGGATGGAACGCTAAGGTTTGGGAATCGTCTATGCTTACCAAGCGAAAATATTCGACAAGAAGTTATGACTGAAGCACACAGTTTTCAGTATTCCATTCATCCGGGAGGCACGAAGATGTACCAATATATCAACCAATATTTTTGGTAAAACTGAATAAAGAAGGAAATAACATGCTTCGTATCGCGATATCTGATACGTTAGCAAGTAAAGGCAGAACAACAGATACCGATAGGATTATTGCAGCTGCTTCCTATTGCAGAGTGGAAGTTGGAACACATCACGATGGACTTTGTGATTGGTTTACATAGTTCATCGACTGGTCGAGATACAGTTTGGGTGATAGTAGATCTTTTTAAAAAGTAGCTCACTTTCTTCCTTTTCGAGTAGGTCAGTCTACAGAATAATTGGCTGAAATTTATATGTGATAGATAGTGAGACAACATGGTATCATAATAAGTATCGTGTCTGATCGAGACACTAGGTTTACTTTATATTTTTGGAAATATTTTCATCAGAGTTTGGGTACCAAGTTAAGATTCAACACAGCTTACCACCCTCAGATAGACGGACAATCAGAGAGAACCATCCAGACCCTGGAGGATATGCTACGAGCCTGTACCTTAGATCTTGGTGGATCTTGGGAGAATCACCTTCACTTAGTGGAATTCGCGTATAACAACTATTATCAGGCCAATATTCATATGGCACATTTCGAAGCACTATACGGTAGGAAGTGTAGGTCACCATTGGCTTGGAACAACATTGGTGCACGAAAGATGTTAGGCCCTGTAATGGTCACGCAGACAGTAGAGGTTGTCAAGTAGATTAGAGAGCGACTTCGGGTTGCACAAGATAGGCATCGTCATTGGGCAGATCAGCATCGTAGACCTTTAGAGTTTTGTGTCAACGATCACGTATTTTTACGAAATTTGCCCACCCGTAGAGTCATTAGATCAGGGGTTCGCGGGAAGCTTAGTCCGTGATACGTAGGTTCGTTCGCTACATGAGATACATGAGGTACATGAGGTACACGATAAGGTACATGAGGTACACGAGGTACACAATTAGATCCGGGGTAGGCAATGTCGCTTATCCTCTTGCCCTTCCTCCTTCGCTGCATGAGGTACACGATATATTTTATGTGTCTTAGTTGCGTAGGTATGTTCCGGTTCTGAGTCATATCCTCGGTCACTCTGAATTAGTCGTTGCTACCAACTTATCTTACGAGGAATAATCCGTATCCATATTAGACCGAAGGAAGAAGGTACTCAAGAATTGGACTATTTCTCTTATCCGGGTTGCTTGGGGAAATCACTCTCTAGGGGAATCGACGTAGGAGCGCGAGGACGATATTTGATCCCGGTACCTGCACCTATTTAATTCAGAATGTATATTCTTTCTTACGCCTTCATATCTCAGATTATGTGATCAAGTGATCACCTTTATGTTATGATGATATTGCTTGTATGTGTAGTTCTAGTAGATTTATATCGTGCTTGTCCTAACTTCTCTAGCTATTGCTTGGATTCGAATTCCAAGGACAAAATTTTTCTAAGGTGGATAGAGGTGAAACTTCCCATTCTCGATATACATATTTAGAACGTATTTTATTTTAGCATGATTGCTTGTGCATAGAGACTAGACCCATTCTTTGGTTTAACCTGGTTCATGGTTTATTTTATGGGTTGGTTCAAGTCATGAGAACCCTTGGTTCAACTCTCAACTCTACCATATATAACCCAATATTTTCTCTCTCTCTCTCTTCACTTCTCCATTACTTCCTCTTTCTTTAGTTTTCTTTCCCAATTTCCATAGACAAGTACCCATTGCATGAGAAATGGAGAAACCCTCTATATTATTATTCCATTATATTTATTATATGTTTCTAAGCACTTTTAGTACTTTGAGTTTTCTGTTTTGATGGGTGGATTAGTGTAGATCTGTATTTCTAACCATAGAGTTTTATGGGTTTTATGAGTTTTTCTTAGTTTTGATCTATTAAACTTGTGTCTTTGAATACATATTTTTACTACATAATAGAGCTTTCAATTTAAAGCATTTTGGCTCTTGGTTCATCCGATTTGGACTTAAAATGCGAATTTTATGGACAAAACAAGATTTTATTTTTTTGAAGCTTTTCCGCCATGGCCGAACCGGTTGTTGGGGAAGAAATTCCCATGCGGCCAGTAAGCATATGCAGCTGAGAGTGCCATACAACCCGAGAGGGTTATGCGGCCTACTGACAGCATATGTCCGTCTTATTGGACGCATGACTGCTGATTTACATAAGTGTCCTTGAACACCTTGTACTTTCACTCGCTGAACTAATAAAAAATTCACTTAGTCCAAGAGAACTCCATGCGACATTGAACCCCATACGACACCGATACCCATGCAGCCTGAAGAGCATGCGGCCACTATTTTCTTTGGACGCATGGCTCTGAACTGTTGGCACTTTTTTCTTGGGTTTGTCTTTTTTTTCTGACACACTTTATGGCTTGCGACATAATTCACTTTATGTTACATCACTGACACTTTATTTATTGACTGTCACTTCAATACTTGTTCCAATGAGTAGACCTTAAACCTAAGCATGCATAAGTGGTTCATGCGGCCAGGATTACCATGCGGCCTAACTTCATATGCGACAAGGATTGCCGTGCGACTAGGATTGCCATGAGGCCTGACTTTATATGCGGCCTAAACTTCCCATGCGGCCTAGAGACCCATGCGGCCCCACTTGTTTGATTGAATCTTTCTTGTTCTTTCGTTACCTAATGTATAATTGGTAATTGGACTCGAATACTTTATCTGTGCTGATACCACTATTGCCTGATTATTGTTCATGATTTAATGTGTGCCGAGGTACGACACATCTTGTTACGTGTTAAGTGATTATATTTGGGTTGTGCATCGAGAATGGCTCCAAATTCCTGAGTGCGTGATATTATATATATACATTGTTTCCCTAACGTGGGCCTAATAAGCGAGTCAACTAACAAAGCGTGGCTAGGATATTATTTGTCTGAATGTTGCATACACGCTAGGGTGAATCCAGATTTGACTTTCATGGATTCGTATCTAGCGTGCCCGTACTTTGTACGACATCTTAAGAGAAATTCTCATGTGACTACGCCTTAAGATTTCAAATATAGCATAGGGCTAATTAGGTAACTAAAAGTGGTAGTAACATTGGAGGGAATGGTATCCCGAGATTATGCCAACGAACCTTCCTATAGAGATTTATTCTAAGTGCGCTGTGGGCTAGCCACCACATATACTGTATATCATTTGCCTTAGTGGAGTGCAGTATCTAACTATTGTTATGCCATGCCATTATTTTACTATAAGAATACTGGAACCGCTAATACCATATTTTTAGCGCAGTGGCCCTACGGGGACTGGTGCATCCTGCAAGTTCCTATTTTATTTATTTTGGTTTGGTTAGCTCATATTCGTCACTGACGGGATCTCAGGATACTTATTATACATTATTTATGAGATAACCTCAGACTCCAAAAAAATAGAAAGTCGTACAAATGATTGGCCGATTTAGGAAGAAATGGTCTTGGATGTGATTGTATTATTCAGCTAGTAGCCTAGGGAAGTGGACTTTCATAATGTGATAGTTCAAACCATGTCCTTGTTTGGTTATAGGGTTACACTGAACCTATGTATTATTATATGTTTTTTCTTGGGTTTTTGTTTCTCTATTTCGTGCTTCCTTTGTGGTACTTGCTATTTGGGGTCTAACCTCACTGGTTTTGCACGGCCAGGTTTCGAGCCAGCACCTGAGGATTCAGCGTACCTTTCCCCTACTCATGGCGTGTACCAGGAACATGGTCGCAGGGGATAGCGAGTGAGTTTTCTTTTTCCCTGCTCATCATTGCATATTTACTTCTTTTGGGCATTTAGCCACCGACAACTGTTAGCCAACTTATTTTGACATGAGTTTTCTTACATAATTGTATTAAATAAGACTGCAGCTGATCATTGTCATGTACTTTTGTTACTCTTTCAGCTCCTTATTTTGCATAGCTGGACTCCAGAATATTTTGAGAAAATATTTGGGACACCTTATTGCTTTATTATATATGCTCTATGCTTATTGTTTCCTGTCTGAATGATTGAGACATAGGAGTTCTTGACCATAGGAGACTTGATTGTAGCATGTATCCCCTTGTCTTATACAGCCGTGATCGTCGTACGACGTATAGTACCTTGTACGGGATAGCTGGCCATGTCCGTCTCCGTATTTTGGTACTGGGGCATGATATTGGTAGATTTTAAGAAGTTCAAATCATCGACCAATAAGAGTACTGAGATTCCGACTGCCTAAAAGGAGTGAATCCATCAGAATATAAACCCAACCGGATATTCTTGGACTCTCCATCAAAATAAATTCAGGATAATATAGATCAAAATGTTTCTATGCCTCTCCATCGGAAGGATGACATAATTCTCCTTCATCCATCTTTCGTTCCTTGCTATGACATGCCTTGTGTTGTGCTTGTAGAAGCATGGAAAATATGCATCCAAGCGACCCTGCATCCCAAAAACCAAAAATCAGAAGAGATCAGGCAGTAGAGTCTTCTTGCATCCTGACAAGCCAATAGCAATGCGACCCTGTGCCCAAAAAAATGAAAACTCAGAAGAGATCAGGCCGCAGACTCACCCTGTAACCCAAACAAAGGCGATATCCATGCGTCCCCAATCAGCCAAAGCAGCTTGGCCGCAGAAGGACCTAACGTGGCGTCCTGTTAGTAGGACCGTCTCTGACACAATATCCTGACGAAAAGGATTTACTGATTTCCTCAAAAGACGTGAACATACTAAACCCTAAAAGTCTCACATCAACACAGAACTTCACTCTCGATGGATATGCAGCTCCACGTGTACAACACAATTGGCCCCATGGGTCCCAGACTTCATGCATCTCATCCATCTCTGGCCACATGCATCCCAAACTCCATGTGTTCTATACTTCTCTGGCCCCATGCGTTCCATGCGTCTCTGGCCCCATGCATCCTAGACTCCATACGTCCCATGCATTTCTGGCCACATCTGTTTCAGACTCCATGAAGACCAAATATTATTGTTATGACAAGAGTGATTCTCTCCAACCAAGTGTGGATTATTTATCAAGATGACCAAGTCATGCCCAGAAAGGACGAGAACTACCCAGATCTTCAGCAACCAAAAATTCCAACGAGCTCCTACGTGGCAGCTCTGCCTGTTCACGGTTAAAGCTGTACCCTGTTAAGAAGGGATACGTAGCACCCTCCAACATCCATGTGGCCCAACACATGTGCGCCCAGAGATGACTATAAATAGCAGGGTACCACACCCATATAAGAGACAGGCTGGCTATATACGAATCTACACTCGATCAAGAGAGAGTTGCTTCTGCATCGGATCATCACGGAGTAAAGAGAGTTGCTACACTAAAAATCCTCCATCGTTACCCAATAAAAAATAAAATTTGTACTTAGACTGTCAGTTTAGGACTCCTCTCTGTACTCTCTTTAGTTTGTTTATTAAATAAAGTTCTTTCTTAAAGACTTTCAAATTTATTGGCGAACAAGATGGTGACTCTACTGGGGACAAACTTCTCCTCTGATGAGAAATTGGTGACGCTGTCTGATGCGGCCAAGCTCGACTTAACAGAAAAATATGCTGGTAGTCTGCTTCGACCAGCAAGCGTTCGAGGAAATACTCTCGGAAGGAAGTGCTAGTGCTTCGCCAAGCCTAGCCAATCCCAAGGTGACCCGTAGGACGTGAGTAGCAAAGGTAGCTGCACCTTGCCTAACTACGGAGCATACGCTTCCCGTCTCTCGCTCTGTTGCTGATGATGGTCGTCAGGCAAACACCCAGGATGTCCACATCCATGCGGCAACCCCATTTGACGTAGAAACTGCTTGGCATCCAGACTCTGGCAGAGAAAAATACTACGATGTCAGACATTCTGGGGCTGCGGCAGCTTCTATGCGGCCAAAAAGGAGGCCGCATATGACTGACCATGTGACACTAGCTCATAATCGCAGGCAGACAGCCGTATGCGGCCCTAATAGCAACAAAATATATGTTTTTAATCGTATCTCTTGCGAGGAAGATCCCATGCAGCTCGATAAGAATGGCAAAAACTCAAACCTGGACTCTTTGTACTACACGCCTACAGCTGCTAAGTCAAAGAAGTTTAGGGAAGTACGAACTCATCAGGCTCAAGCAACTGGCCAGTTAGCTGACCGTCAGTAAGCACCATTAACCATTACACTGGCACCTAGTAGCAAGCTATATAAGATCACCTCGTGCGTCCAGACCGCAGCAGCAAATGGACAGCATCGGTCTCAAAAGACTTTCGCTGACGATCCGAGGAAAGTTCTTGTATGAACCTCGAATCAGGGAGCAAATAAAAAACCTACGCACCTGTACGCTCGGTCCTTCCGGGCCCACAAAAAGGGTACAAAGGTAGAACAACCCTTACTTGATTTGCGTAATATGATCAATCACAAGGCGAGAAAAATAACTGTGGCCGGTGAAATGTCCTCTCCAGGGTATCACTGTGCCAAGATCATTATCAATTGATGCTGCAACAAAGTGACAACACCCACAAGCAGGCAGTCGGTCTTCTAGCGACTGTACCAGACAGCACCCATCCAGCAACAACCCGGAGATCAGGTGCAAATACCAGAAGAGGAGGAGTTTCCCTCTGTCTCGTGCTACTCGACTCAGAAGCTTCCCACCACCAATGGAGGAAAGAAGTCAAGTACCTCCATTCCGTCACTCCCCGCCAGTGCGTTGCGAAGGAGACCACTAAGAGGGCTAACAACGGGACCTGCAGAGGGCATTATCCAAGGCACCCTCTCGAGGAAGAAGCTGTCAGATACTGGTGCTAGTTCTTCCTCACAACCCCTGGGGGTGGCCCATGCTGAGGGTAGTATTTCCCTCTACTTACGCAATAACCTAGCATTCTGAGAAGATAGCGATTCCCAAGGAATGGACTCTGAGATCCTTGGGGTAGTTCCCCTTGCCAGGTTGATGTAGCCTCCTACGCTAGGGGTAGTATTCCTTCTGAGTCACAGGAGGAGACGGCGCTGCCAGCTTTCCCTGATGACTACTCTCGCCAGGGGTCTGAGACAGAAAGTTCGGCATCCACTATCCCGTCCATCTGTCCCCACGTGAGGATAATATACATGGTCTGGGACGACCATGAAGGCCCCAGCGACGGCCAGTGCCTCGAGACCCTCGAGGCCATGTTGTAGATTATGGGTGCATCAATGCAAGTCTTAACCCAAAAAATGCTGGAAATCAAAGCAATTATGGCTTCTCAACCAGCAAGAACCCCTGGACAAGCAAACTTGGACCCAAGGACCAACAGGGATTCAAACACAGATGCCCCACCTGCGGGTAGTAATCGTCACCTATCTGGCTCGTCTGCACCTTCCGCAGGAGATAAGGCCAAGGAAGCAATGAAGGAGGTCCGACAACTCCGGGCTCGCCTAGACTCCATGGAAAATTGGGAGTCACTCCGCAATCTCGGGTTGCAGCAACCATACCCGATAGAATGGAGAGACGTATCGTATCTGCCCAAATACAAGCCCTTCAACATAATCATATTTGACGGCAAGTCCTCTCCTCGCCGGTTTATGAGTTACTTCGAGATTATATTGGGGCACCTACCCCGCAGCGATGCTATCCTTACCAGACTCTTTGTCGGGGCATTAGCAGGGGTAGCTTCGACTGGTTCTGCGGTCTCGAAGATAATTACATCTCATCATTTGATGACCTCAAGCGTCTGTTCCTCAACAGATTCTATGAGGTAGAAAATTATATGATGATGTCCTCTCTAATGGATGTCTCCCAGGGAGAAAGAAAACAAACAACGCTAAGGTTGTCCACTGACAATCCCGAGGCCACATAAATAGAGATGTGCCGGAAAAACATTCTTACAGCCGTCAGCCTCTGGATGCGCGATAACCAGTTCAAAGACTGGACGACATTCATTATAAGCGTTGTTAATGCTGAAAAGAAGCTCAAAGACGCCTAGTACTTGGGAAACCATATCCCTACTAATGAGGAAAAGGGCACGCGCCTCAGCAATAGTGGTAACAGCAACCGCGATACGAAAGGGAAGCAAGCCATGGTCGCTAATGTGACCAAGAAACCAGAGTAAAAGTAGGCAGATGCTCAAAAATTAAAGGAGACTTATTCTTTCGAAGACAGTGATGTCACGCCCATCTTCGAAATGCTGATGCAGGAAGGTAAAATTTGCCTCCCCAACGTCAAACATTATCCTGAAGCAGAGGAGATGAACAACCCAAAGTACTGTCACTTCCACCAGTACGTTCACCACCTGTCGCAGGAGTGCTACACCTTGAAGCGGTACATCCAACGGCTGATCGATACCAGGGCTCTCTCCCTTGATTTCAATGATGTAACGGTTGCCGCTAACATGGTGTCCCTCTAGTTGAGTAACTTTCCACCAACGGAAGCCTATGACGGAGTCACACAAATCCCAAGGGCGACAATAGAGGTAGTCAATCTTCTTCCATCTCACGACCAATCAGCCGGGCTGACACCACTTACTACCCCTCGGGGCGAGATCATATGGGTCCACCCGGATCTGGTCCCAGACTTAACGCAGCAAGTAGCGTCTTCCGCTGTCAAGCCTAAAATACGAAAAACTAAGTCCTGCCGCATGGTTTCTCTCACTGCTGAGGAGACCTGGGGAGGGGAAACCAGGTCGAGCCTTGCTTACCAGCAAGATTATGAATCTTCCAACGTTAATGCACCTCCAACTATTGCACCTATCGCGTCTAATCGGGGTCCATCTCAACCCCTACCAGCGGACAAGTCTAAACAAAAAAAGGGACGTTTCGACAAGCCGTTGCGTAAGGAAACGGCTCAGGGATTAGAAAAGTCCTACAACTTTAACGTCTTGGCTCAATTCGCCAATAATCCGGCAAAGTTGTCATTATTTGAGCTTCTGCGGCTTTCCAGAGATACTTGAGCTACCCTGAGTGTGGCATTACAAAATGCCGACACCTATCTGGCGCAGGTCAAGCCGCCAGCTGAAGATCCGATGACATGCTCCCACTGTAATAACGTTACTGATGCAGTACCCAATATTACATTCGCGCAACAAGACATGTTGCTCAAGTATAACAAGCATGATCGTCCCATGTACTACACGGGGTATATTGGTGCTATAAAGGTGGACCGGATGCACAAAATTATCCTGGTTCATCAATCAGCATCATTCCGAGGAGTCTGCTGCAAACCTTGGGCATCCCGATGCACCGCCTGACAGGTACCAATACTGTCATTATTGGCTTCAACGCAGGAAGAAGCTACCCTTTGGGTAAGATCCACCTGAAGTGCCAGATCGGCGACATAAAAACAGAGGTCACTTGCTACGTCATTGACGTATATGTATCCTACAACGTCTTGTTCAGACGCCCCTAGATACACCAATATATGATCATGTCATCAACCCTGCACGAATGCTTAAAGTACGTAGACGATCATGGCATTATCAAAATGAAGTTCGCAGACATCGACCGATTTAAGGGAGTCGAGACATACTACTCCGACGTCATCCTCTACAAGCAAATCCACCAAGACAAATATGGCAATGAGGCTGATTATGAGGCCGAGGTTACGATAACAACGGAGAAGCCCATGAGAACCTGTCTCAAGGCTTGCACTCCCGCACAGCCACTCCCCTCATCATCAAGTTGAACAAGAAGGCACCAAAATCTCTGGCACCTTCCACAACGCCCGAACCTCTGGTCATTTACCTTCATAGGCCAAATCGATAGTAGAAGAAGGATCCCGCACCATCTACTCCTTTTGAACCTCTGGTCGTTCACCTTTATAGGCTAAATCGATCGCAGAAGAAGGATCCCGCACCATCTGCTCCTTCAGAACCTATGGTCGTTCATCTTCACAGACCTCCAAAAGAAGACTCGACCACGGTTTCAGCCTCCGAGCCTCTGGTGGTAAAACTGCACAGGAAGCCACCAATGCCTGTAACCGTGCTGGGAGTAGCCTGTGAGGATGATGAACTAGAAGAATATATGGCTGCCCAGGCCAACGTCCCTTATCTCGATAATATGATTCCTTCGGAAGAGATACCTTATTTTATTAATAAAGGGTTATCTTTGAATTATTTTGAGCGTACACATATCAACACATTGTACTCTATGGAGCATGGTATGGGCTTACACCTGCAAACACAGGTGACTACCACCTACGCAGTAAATCAGATCCTCCCTAGCCAAGGTTCCTACACCACGGTTCCAGCAAGGAGTAAAGGAAACAAACCTACCATCTTCGATAAGGTTGAATGCCCCCGGTCCTTCACCCCGGAGGAACAAGAGCCAGAACCCGACACCAGCAAAATACCACTCTACCGGTTCACCGATCAAGCCAACCATATCATCCAGAATATGGATTATAACCTTAAAAATAACCGAGGTTTAAACTAAGGCAAGGGCCGACGACTACCCCTGCGTCTACCTGCTCCCGCAGGCAAGTCCAAGGATTACTACCATAAAACCAAGCATGGCTTAGGGTACGTAACGCCTCCCAGAACCCCCAAAGGTTCATATAAAGAATATGAGGTTCATTCCCACTCTTTGTAATCTTCCACTTGGGACTCCGACGTTAGTATCGGGGAGATGCTCAAACAAACATTGTCTGTCAACATGGTGTCAGCTGACCTTGAGGAAGACGACGAAGATCCACAGGAACTCCTCGAAGTAGATCCATGGGCCCAACACCTAGACGTATAATGGGAGATGCGGTTCGAACAACGAGATCCATGGGCCCAACACCTAGACGTATAATAAAGTCGTACAAGTCAATCTGGACGATGAATCCTTCCCCAAACCTATCTTCATCAGCAAAAGTCTGTTCGAAGAAGACTAAAAATCTCTGCTATAGCTCGTCAGAGAATAAATTGATGTCTTTGCCTAGAGTTAGGAAGACATGCCAGGGCTGGATCCTCAAATTACGGTCCACAAACCTAATATTTTGTCGAACGCCAAACTAGTCAATCAACATCAACGACGGTTTAGGCTCGACATAATGAATTATATCGAATCTGAAGTCAACAAGTTGATAGCTAGTGGCTTCATCCACGAGGAACAATATTCCGACTAGGTAGCCAACATAGTGCCTGTCGTCCAGAAGAATAGGAATATTCTAATCTATATCGACTTCTGTAATCTAAATGTGGCATGTCCTAAGGACGAATTCTCTCCCCCGATCACAGACATAATGATCGACAATACCCGTGGCTTCGAGCACATATTATTCATGAAAGGCTTCTCAGGCTATAACCAAATCAAGATATTTTTTGACGACAAGAAGCATACATTATTACGGACCCCAATAGGCATATATTGCTACACGGTCATGCCTTTAGGTCTAATGAACACAGGTGCAACATACCAGCAAGCTATGAGCACCATTTTTTGTGAACATCTGAGCAAGTCGGTTGAATGCTACGTCGACGACAACGCCGTCAAGTATCGCTCTAAAGATGATCACCTCCAAGACTTGAGGATTATGTTTGACTTAATGCGTGCACACCGCCTCAAGATGAATCCTACCAAGTCCTTTCTAGGAGTCTCCAGTGGCAAATTCCTGGGTTTCGTCATCATTTCCTGGGGTATTCACATAGACCCCAACAAGACCAAGGCCCTCATGGAAATGAGTCCGCCAAAGAACCTCCGGGAACTCCGCGGCCTTCAAGGGAGGTTGGCATACATCAGGAGGTTCATATCAAACCTCTATGGACGTTGTCGGCCGTTCACCCAGCTCATGAAGAAAGGTGTCTCCTTTGTCTGGGATAAAAAATATCAAAGCGCGTTTGACGACATCAAGGAATACCTATCAAACCCTCTTGTGCTAGTGGCCCCAGTCATGGGAAAGCCCTTTCTGCTCTATGTACGCACGATGGAGCACTCTCTCGGTGTCCTGTTAACCCAGAATAGTGATGTAGGTCATGAGCAGGCCATGTACTACCGTAGTCGGATGGTGGTCGACACAGAGGATAGGTACACCGCCGTCGAGAAGGAATGCCTTGCTCTAGTATTCGCTATGGAGAAAACTCGATATTATATGGACGGACATACCATTCATGTAATCTCGTAAGTCAACCCCCTCAGGGTCCTCATGACCAAACCATGGGCACTCAGTTCCCGCTTGGCTACCTGGAAAATACTATTGTCTCCATATCATTTGGTATTTGTCTCATAGAAGGCTGTCAAGGGTCAAGCGCTGGCCAACTTTTAGGTAGCCTACCTGGGGTCAGAAACCTCGAAGCTCTATGAGGAGATTCTAGACGAGACAGCGGACTCCAATGTTACTTCATACGAAGCTGTTTGACGAATATTCTTTGACGGTGCTTCGAGAGCAGGGCCCAAAGACTGCATCATCGCTGGAGTCAGGATAGTATTGATCTCCCAATACGGCCTTATCATGACCCGCATCCGATGTAGGGATACAAGTCGGGAACAATGCCTACGTCGCAGAATCAGTGGTAAAACATTGTCTGCGTAATCTATCTAGCAATATAATAAACCACCTACCATAACAATATACTCAATCACAGATCTAAGATGGAATTAGCACGAATATGATAAAGAATAGAATAGTCACAACAACTTATGAGTCTAAAATAATATACTAATGAGTCTGAAAGAATACTAACAAGATAAGCTGGAGACAAATCCAGAACAAGAATACTAAGAAGCTACTAAACCCGGTCATATGTCTCAGTTGGGATAAGTCCCTCCTAAGCCAGGGTCTCTGACTCTAAACCTACAATATTCTGAGGTCCATAATGTGTAGGGTACCACTCCTCAGTATCATCTGAGAAAAATATATCCAGTCAAGAAAGGAGCAGAGTACATCTCTAACAGCAGTTCTAATCAATAAAAAAACTATGTAACAGTAAATAGATATGAATATACAATATGCACAATAGATACAATGAGATATATACAATAAGAAAATACTAGAATAAATACAATAATGAGAAATATGTCAATGAACAAGAATACTAATGTCTAAGTGTGTGAGTACAAGCTTTAATATATGATCAGTTTGGGAACATGATACAAGATTTATGGCCTGGCTAATCATACTTGCTGTGTATGATTAGAACTATTCAAGAGCAAGACTTGATACAAGGAGGGTTTGATCATATATCTACACTACATTACTCCCCACCCTCGACTGGTATAATTGTCACGCCCCAGTCCCAAAATATCGAGGGACTAGACACGTGGCAATGGCCAGCAGCACGCACCGATGGACAAACCCAATTTAATGGATCCATCGGGGCATACTTAAGTTGTATTACAATAGTCAGGGTTTACTATTCTCATCCACAGATTAAACACAGCAATATCAATAAAAGAAATAAACAACATCCAGTCACAAGTAATTAAAAATTGGAGAACAACCCGATATTAAGTCTGTTACAATTGTTCATTTAAACAGAAATAAAAGAGTTTATTTGCCAATAAAAATTGAGCATGAAGAAGCAGTTGTTCAGGAAAAGTCCTCAGCTATCACCTCGTCCTCAGAGACTGGTACTATTCCGAGAAGTGCTCCTGTACCGTACACCTCAGGGTAGATCTCGTCTGCTAAATCTGGGGACATAATCCATTACAGGTCCTCAGGAGACATAACAAGGTACAAGAAAGCTCATGCCAAAATAAATGCAGTACAGCAATAAATAAAACAATAGGGTAAATAAATAACTAGCTAAGTGATATGCAAGTGAGAGTTTTAGTCATACTCAGGCTGAGACTACTACAGGATCAGTGTCGAAGAAACCATAGTAGTATTTTTTTGAAGGGCCAGTACGGTACCATAGTTTTATTGCCAGAGACTAAGGCACTTCCATTAAATTATTATATATATATAATCAGCCTTTTGTATGGTAAATCTCTCCCCACCTAATGTAATCTCACGTCTCATGTCCATGACACACAGGATCAAAACTAATACAGCAAGTCAGAATAAAATCTAAGCATATAAAATGTATATGTCATAAACCTGTATCCTATACAGAATCACCTTGAATATTTCAGGAAGATTCTGTCTCATGATTCGTGTCAGGTGTCCTGGGTATAATGTACTTGATATGGCAAGTACGAGAATGTAAATGTCACGATACCATCTCTAAGTGA